>FIZR01021690.1:0-25399 GCA_900060175.1 Ferrisia virgata | reverse complement strand
ATTTGTCTTGAAGGACTTCAACTTGTTTGTGAGGGGAATCTCATTCCAATAATTTTGAAACGAGTGTAGGGTTATTATCTAATATTTACAGAATTGGGATGAAATAAGAATTGGAATAGGAATGGAATATTCCATTCCATTCCAATTCCAATCCTACCCCATTCCCATTTCATTTCATTCCATTCCCACTCTTTTCCTATTCAATTCCAATTCCATTCCTATTGCATTCCAACTTCTATCATATTCTATTCCAATTCCAATTTCAACTCCATTGCTATGGAATAGAATTGGAATGGAATTAGAATGGAATTAGAATGGAATAGGAATAGGAACAGAATAGGAATTGGGATGGAATAGAATAGAAAGGAATTGGAATGGAAATGGAATTCTATTCCAATTACCTGCTACTCACTTTGAAAATTTATAGCAAAAAAATCAATAATGATGAAAATTTGCTGTTTACTTTAAAACGTAATGTATACTCTCGAATAGATATGTGTGGTATAAAAATCAAGATTGGGGGTGAAATGGTTCGTAAAATATGACAAAGAATATATATTTTAAAAAAATATGACTAAAAATTTGTAACTTTTAGTTTTTTGTAAATAAATTTTGAAAAAGCTATTATGAGTATCTCATTAAAAAAATTTCAAATGAACGGTAGATCACCTTCAACTCAGTATTTGGAGAAGGAGGGTTAACTCCGATGGTTGCATTCATACGGAGAAAAAATATCAATTGAAGAAAAATAATAATTTAGTCATTTTTGGACAACAATAGAGGGGAAAATTTATAATTTTGAAGATAAATGTGAGAGAAACAAAAGGCTTGCGCAACAGGGTAAGGAACGTGAGGGAGCGACAGTGGTAAAAAAATCAAGAGTGGGGATGAAGTGGTTTGCAAACTGTGACGATATACGTATGAAAAAATGAGTTGAAAATAAAAAATTTTTTTAGATGCCCTCTCTTGATTTTTACACCACATATACTTGAGATTATACTTTATGTTTGAAAGAAAACAGCGAATCTTTATCATTATTAACTTTTTTCCATGAATTTTCAAAGTGAGCAGCACGTTTGGATGAAAATGAAATTTTGATAATGGCATATCTCAGCACCTTCGATTTTTTGGGTTGCTAATCATTATACGCGGAAGTCTCATGAATTGACTTATCACTGGTATAAGGGTGACGAGGTTAATGCGGAACACCCCGTTCATAGATGACATATTCTCTTTCATAGGTGATTCTGTTCGGTACAAATACTAGTTGGCTTAAAGATCATACTAAAAGCTTTGCCCTGAAAATTTTTTACTACCACGGTAAAAAAATCAACCAACAATACGTCGGTATTAACGTATTATTACCGATTTAGGTGTCGGTACGTAGATATTAGATAATGAAAACAATTCAAAGCAGTTAGAGGGGGTAAAAGAAGAAATTTTTACCAATATGCTGGTATGGTTAAACTTTGCTATTAATTAAATTTACTTAGGCTATATTACATATCGAAACAATACACCTATTGAAATTTATACCTTGAATATTGATCAATACCCAAGTACATATGGCCGCTGATTGCAAATAATTATTGGCAAAACATCGCCAACATCCCAAAACACAGACTATACAGTTGATAATTAATGTACATAATGTCCATAATACACTTTTTAACGCCGGTGGACCACGATCTTTTTGCAATAACCATACGCCTACAAAAAATAATTATTGAATTTATATTATTATGCCGATGAGATATTCATTTTTTAAAAGCTTAAAACACCTGTAACTTTGTTTCAGCAAAGGATAAGTAGGTACTTGATTAGAAGCTCGAGAGACGCTATAAAAGCATTCGTTTTTTATTTTCCAAGTCCCTAAACGATTATCTGATAATTAATCATTGTGGTTATTTGTCCAAGAAAAGAATGTACCTACCCTCGAATATTAGGTTTAAGTATTTACAAAATTTACTCACGTTTGATTTTAATATCCTACAAGTAACGATGAGTCCTACTTTTTACACTATAATAGGTAGGTAAATTGAAAAAAAAAATTAAAATCCACTCCCATTACTCGTGAAGAACTACCCTTCGCTTTCTAGCACCCTCGAAAAAATCGCCATAATATGGAAAAAGTCGAACGAATAAATTGAATGCCTTATTCTAAAGTTGGTAGCCTAGGTACCTAATAAAAAACTAATTATTCTTTCGTTAATCAACTCGATAAAAAAAAAAAAAAATTAACTTCGTGAAAACTTACCAGCTAATATAGTTTTCATCAGAATATCAACGAAATTTACAATTATTAAAGACTTCTGTCTTTGCCTGTGCGAATACCTTTGGTACGATAATTCTAAATGCGATTCTCGAAAGCTGTTGGTTAATGTTGGACAATAAATTCCCCTGTATAAAACACCTCGTTTGAAAATAGCGGCAGCTGAAATCTGGTCTGGTGCTGTATTTGACATATCTACAACAAAAAAGAAATCATTTTTGACATTTATAAACTACTATTCGTCCTGTTTTGCAATTTCATTTCAAACCAATACGACGTACCTATGGTTTATGGTTATTATAAACATAACATTATACAAATGCCTATACGATACCCATTTACCGAAACAAATCGGTTCGACTATAATCATCCATTTACATATATAAATAAAAACGAAGACAGCGAAGTAAAATACCCACTGATAAAAAACAGAAAATGTGTACTCTCGAAGCGTTGACTATAAACGTTCATCAAAAATAGGTGTACCTTACGTAACTGGTAATAGGATTATATGCGTAATTAGCATACAAATATGTATGTAATGTATATAATAATTTACATAATTCTCTCAATTACTTACCTATCTATAGTGAGTAAAATCTTAAATTTTCAACAATTTCTCGATTTATTTTATTTTTTTTATTTTTCCAATCCATGTCTTTTCACATCATTACAGACAGATACACACTTATGGGGCATTGTATTTATATGGTGTAACCCTCGAAGTATTATCAAGTATTACAAAAAATTCGAAATGACCTCAGCTTATATTGTTGTATATGTATCATGTGTAAATGGAATTCATAATAAAAAATGAAATTGCTTGCTACCGAATATCAGTTAAATATTTGTTCACAAACAAAAAAGATATACAATAATAACAGGTCTACTTATATAACGATAAGAAAAAAAAAAAAGCCAAAACCCAATGACATTTCAACATTTTTAGCAAATACCTAGTCAACAACTTTGAATAAGCGTTTCTTGTTAAAAAGAACTGAAAATGAGATTGCAGGTTTATTCATTGTATTCATTCGCATAACGCGAGTACTTACGCATATGTACATAAAAATACGTATTATACTTGTTTATCTTAAATTTTGAAAAAAATTCACATTGATAATCAGATCTGAGCTGAAAGCTTAAATATTTCACAATAAACGCGCATCCCTTCCCTTGGTTGGAGGAGGTGAAAGCAAAAGTGGAGTGTAAGAAATATGCACGATAATTTGGTTCTTTCTCCAGTTGGTATGCTTGCTATTTACTGAATCGGGGGTTTTCAGTGCTCACTTGGTTTGACTTTAACATTTGACCTATAGGCAAATGAACATGTGTTTAATACGAAAAACTACTGCGCGCCATTAACATTACTTACCTGAAAAATTATTTCATATTCGTGATGATATATAAAAATTTGTTTTAAAAATGTTTCAAGTTGTTCAAATTTCGACATAAGTGTCCTAAAAGTCTTGAAATAAAAATTGTCCAAAGTAATAGGCTAATGGAGATGAAAAAAAAAAATTAATATTGAGAAAAGGCTATAGTAAGTTGACCATAGCCATTTACCCTTGGGTACAGATATTTGAATTTTTTAGAGCACTTTTTGACACCAGTTAAACCACGATTTTCACGCTTATTTGTGAATTTTTATCTCGTCGTTGGAGAGGGGGACAGTAAAAAATGTACTTTGGGAGAGGTTTTCATCATAATTAGCCTAGTTTTCTACGTCGTATTATCAATGAAAACCAGACTATTACGGTCTATCGACTTACGACGCATGAGGGAGAGAATAGCAACAAAATCAGTTTTTGAATTCTAGAAGACCACTACGAAACGCTCAAGAGGTAACGGTCACTACTTCGGTTCCCGGCTACGGGTGCCCATAGTCCTGTATAAAAGCTCATTGCTATCACAGTTTTCAGATTGAAGTTCGAAACTATAATCGTGGAGTTTTAAGATAAAAAATGTTCAGTAGGATGGTTGCAGAAGGCTGATTAATGGGTCAAGTTACTCGTAATTGATTACTCTTTCAATATCAATCGGCAACATCCCTTTTCCAATAATTTCTTTCAGCCCAGAGGTTCTCAAATTTGAAAATTGAAAATTAAATTTTTAAATTGATACGAATTTTTTTCCGTCGATAATCATGTGACTGAAAAATAGTTCTAATGAAAAAGTATTAGTTTTTCACGAGGATTCTAAATGTACATTAGTGTTTATCCTGACTTCGATAGGAACGGAGTTAGCTCGCATTGAATTCGAAAAAACATAAATGTAATTCTTTGGTCTTATATAAAAAACTGATCATTTGCTAGAAAAATTTTGTAATTTTGCATATTTACCACATGAATTGAGATTAAATAATGGCAAAGTAGCACCCAGTTCCCACAGCTCCACGTAGGGTCAGAGCAGTAAATCCTCCTCAAATTTAGGAGTAAAGGTAGGATAGTGATATTGGTATCGTTTTCACGTAAATTAAACTTCTTTGAATACGATAAAAATACCTCAATTTGTAATCTAACCTCAAGTATAATTCTTCATTTCATTGAAAAATCCCATAATAAGATATGAAATTCGGTAAAAATACTTCTCGTGGACCTCTTTATAAAATTTTAATATGATTAAAATAGATGGCTAAAATTTTTACTTTTCCTATTTTTTTATTTTTTTTATTTCATGTTTAATGTTTTAAACCCTCTAGAAAATATCATCTAATACCACTGAGAAAAAAAAAATTCCCCGAAAATATAAATGAACAATTTTCTTGAAGAATATGCTAAACTAGAACATCTCTGTACAAAATCGATACTTCGGTGTCTAATCAATCAATTACAAAAAAATTTCCCTAAAAAAGTTTCACACAAAATTTAAAAATTATTCTTGTTCAATACTTTCTCAGCCAAAGGCTCAACTATCAAATATTAACGATCAACCTATCGATCTTATAACTGAGGAAATTACAGCAATTTTTTATATTTGAAACTTTCTCCTATAAATTTTCACTTCGAAAAAAAAACTGAGTTACCAAGTAAAAAATACTTTTAAAAATATAAGTTTTGATTGTAATTATCTTTGTTTTTCATTATCAGCATTTTGATTGGGCATGATTTGCGAGTGACGTATTTGATCTGCTTAACATAATGAATATCGTCAAATCAATACGACTTTGACAAAACGCTGAATCGCTGAAGTAGCAATTTTTTGATTTTATTGTATAGAATGGAACCCAAAGGAAATGAAAATCAACGAAAAAAGACGTTTTTTGAAGTACTTCAGCGTACAGAAATAAAAACATCCGTGGGGACATTAATTTTAAAGTGTAATATAGAAAGAATGGCAACGTGATAATCGTGACACAAACTTCTAAATTGAATCGTTTACTTTTGAAACTTGGTTACAGTGATACCGCAGACCGTGAAAAATTATATTTTGTCCTCGTTTTTTTCCTCATTGTTTTGTAATGACACTTATTTCTCTTTCATTGTATGGCTCATAAATTTAAAGGGCATACTGATGGTAGGTACATATTCACAGAAAATCGTACAGGTAAGTTAGTACATTATTATAGATGATAAAATTTTTAATTTTTATTTTACATAAATAGGTAGTATTTAGATATAAGTAATGAAGTTTTATAAAACAATTGACTGTCGTTATTTTAGCGTTTTATCATGAAGAATAAAATAAATTATATATAGAGTAATTTTATCATCAAATGTTATCATATACGATACTAAAGTAAGTAGCCATCTACCTAGTATACCTATCCAACTGCCTGTATGTACCTAAGCTACCTACGTATATTAGGATGGATCAGAAAAAAAATATACCTCGGATTTTGACCGAACTCACATAGATGGTTGACTTTGAGTTGAAAACACACCATACAAAATTTTGTATCCCTAGCTCAAACAGGGGTCATTTTCAAAAAAAGCAAGTTCGATTTGAGTTTCTGCGTGTCCCTGTACCATTGGCATCTCGATACAATACCACTTATAATCAGTTACTGGGGGGTTGAAAAGTTGAAGATCGTAAAACTCGACAAGGCTTTTCACCTCAGAAATGGGTCCAAAAAATTTTTTCAACCTAGAAAAGTGAATTCCAATTGAAATTGGTCAAAAGTTTCGCGTTACAGAGCAGTTAACTAAAAAATTGATTTTTAGGTGTAAAAATCGAAAATTTCTTGATAATTATGGCAATAATTTCAACGATCTTGGAATTAAGAGGTTGGCTGCCTTGTAATGCAAAACTTTTGAGCAATTTCAATCGGAATTCGCTTTTATAGGTTGAAAAAATTTTTTGGACCCATTATTAAGGTGAAAAGCCGTCTTATGGATTTTTTGAAAAATAAAATATGTTGATTTTTACGTTCTTCAACTTTTCATCAACTCCCTGGTAGGAGGGAGGCGAAAAAATTAAACTCGCACTTTTTCAGCTCCGTGACCAAGATCCTACACCATTTTTAGGCGTTTTTTTCGAAAATGGCCCCATTTTATGGAACCATACCTCCACCGCCCTTTAAGCTAGGGCCACAAAATTTTGTATGGTGGATTTTCAACTCAAAGTCAACCACCTATGTGAGTTTGATCAAAATCTGACGCGTTTTTTTTTTCGATCCACCCTAACGTATATTCTTACAACATTCGTGGTATGTATTCTAGCTCGTACATCGAAAAGACCGATATCTAAATAGAAAATAATTGCGATTTAAAAAGAGAGAAATGGTCTTTAAAAGACATCTGTATTCCGATCTCATCGGCTAACAACCAAAACTAATGACGCAATGATAAATTATGCGGCAAAGGTTCCCTAAAAAGGACGACACCAAAAGCAATTCGGACAGGTATTAATTCGAACATATACCTATACCGTTCGCAGTCTTTCTAGCCCTTTCAAAATGTCAATTTTTTATTTATATCGAACAAAAGGATAAAAGTAGCAAGTATATTGTGTCCATTGTCCTTTAAATTCTATTTTTTTCCATTAACCAATTTTATCCCTTAGGAAAAGATTACAACGCAGCAAACTCGTCTTAATCTAACATTTTACTTGAAGCAACGGATTCTATTGAATTAATACTCGTTCATTTCGAAAAAAAAAAAAAAAAAAAAAAATGAAAACTATTTTTAATACATTCGCGAAATGATACACTCGAGATATTCTCGTGCGCACTGATGTAAGTTTAATGTTTTTGAATAACGCGCGTAGGTATAGCCTAGGCACTAGGTACGGGTATATTTTGCTGCAACAGGGAACTATATACTGTTTAAGGCATAAGTTAATAAACGTATCAGAGTTTTAATATTTCCCTATAGAGAATTTGATTTTTTTTTTCAATTTATTCATTAAGATATCAACTGCGGCAGACGGCACAAATTTGAGGGTTTATTTTACTTTTTATTTCTTTTCATTTAAATGAACTTTTTCCACTACGACCTTCATCAAATAAATTTATAAAATTAGAGCTGTACAGTTTTCCTGCGAGAGAAAAAAAAATATGAAAATTTTTTTATGAAAAATAATTCTATTTATATTTTTCTTTTGTGTTTTGTCATATTTTTCATCTTGCTATCGCGTATTTAGATCTGCATACAAAACGTCGCGACACAATTGTTTTTTAATTATGTCCTATTATACATATTTATATTGTCACGACCGAAATATTTTTTTTTCCAACGCGATCTAATTCTCCAGTGAATTTCAAACAATAGGTAATTGTTTACGTTTATTTTCGAATGAATTTTCTCTAGTTTTATCATAAACGAATTTGAAGCTTGTTTCTTGGGTGTATATTGTACATGGTACAGCATCTTCCATCGAGGGGGAACGTAACCTCATGGATAACGAATAGCTAAAGCTACAAAGAAATGAAAAATTATCTATTTAAAATATTCCGTTCTAAGATTTTGATTGAAGAAACACGAAAAATTATTTAGGTTAGGGAAAATCAAACATGCTCAAAAATTGCAGGAATCAATTAATACAGTAGAGCTGTAGCTGGGAAATAGTGTAGTGATCTTTTTTAGGCAATACACCTGCATAAAGGATGTGATCGCTGGAAGTGAGTCCAATCTGCAAATGGCGAGGTTACAAAACTAAAAAATTGCGAGTTGAGTTTCTACGTCTTCCTGTACCATTGGCATCTCGATCCTATACCATTTATCATCACCTACAAGGGGTTGAAAAGTTACAGATCGCCACTTCTTATTTTTCAAAAAAATCCAATTAAAGAACTTTTCACCGCAATAATTGGTCCAAAAAAGTTTTTCGGCTTAAGGAAGTGAATTCTAATTGAAATTGTTAAAAATTTTCGCATTGCAGGGAAGCTAACTGAAAAATTAACTTTAAGGTGTTGAAATCTAAATTTTTTTTATAATTATAGCAATAATTTTAAATATCATCAAATTGGGAGGTTCACTGTCCTGTTACGCAAAAATGTTAAACAATTTCAATTGAAGTTTTTTCACATTTTTTTTTAAACCAAGAAAGAAATTCTTCTGAAAAATGCCCCCCCCCCCCCCCAGGAATGTAAAATATAAATTTTAAATAATTTAGTCGAATATTTCAATTTTACTCCGCTCCCTCTGATTTTGAAATTCTCACGGTTTATTAGATAAATTGGCTAATTAAAAACCGAATAATGGAAACTTTCATTCAGAATGTCAGAAGAGGATAAAATCGATGAAACCCGATCTTCAGTGAACGAACGTCTGTGAATTCTACCCATTTCACCAAGAATTTACTAAAAAAGAAATATTCAACGATATAAAGAAATTGTTGAAAAATTCGGAAAAACCGTTATATAAGACTCCCGGTAAAATTTTCTTTCGTGGCGAGAGGGAGGCAGCGATATAAATATTTCGTTTAATCATTTATAATTCATGTCCTTCGAACATCCATTTCAGGTGGACGTTTATGAAAAAAAAAAATGCCTTCATAGTTTTTCAGAAAAAGTGATAAAGTGACATTTTCGAGAAACCGCTGAAAAAGGGGTACGAATGAAAAATTTTTTCAATTTTTTTGTAATAGAAATTTGTATTAGTTTGCAAGTTTAAAAAAATTGATTTGAAGGGCATGAATGTTTACATTATTTTGGGATTATTTCCCAACTAAACTGCGAGCCCAAGGCACGTTTGCAGATTTCCAAAAAAAGCAAAATTTGATCATTGCAGATTTGTTGGCAAAATTTTTAAAAAATCGAATTTTTCAATTATTAAAAAATAGAATTTATTCAAATTTTGCGAAAAAATAACCAGTTTTAAGGGGTTTGATTTTAAATTTGCTAAAAACGTTCAATTTTTTAGACCTCAAGGAAGGATCCGGACATCTGAGATCCCTCCACGCCCTCCACAGGCAAGTGATGGATACTAACTTAGGTGGGTCGAATTTTTCTTTTTTTTGAAATCTGCAAATGGCGGGGTTATATTACCTCAACAGGACGAGATTTGATTCGATTTTTTAAACTAGAAAAACTTACTTAAAATTCAAAAATTTTCAAAATTTTTCAAAAAATTGAATAAAAAATCGTATTGGAATTTTTTTTTTTAAATTAAATCCTTATAGATATTTGAATTTAAAATGATCATTGACGACAAGTTTTCACCATTAATTCTATTTTAAGGAGGTTTTAAAAAGTGTCATTTTTTGTGTTTTTTTTTACGATTTTTCTAAAAACAATTCAAAAACGCTTTAGTGAATTGAATTTAAGACATTAATTTTAGATGATTTAGTAAAAATTTTCAATTTTATCTCCTACAGATGATTTTTTAAGGTTACTAAAAAAAAGGTGGTGTTTTTTCACGTATTTTTAAATAAATTTGCTGAAAATTGAGAAAATGATTTTTCGAAAAAAAACTCCACGAAAAGGAACACATTTCATCTATTTTAGACTCTCAAAAGAAATTTTTTATTTTTTTTCGCCACTTTTTCTGAGCCATGTATAAGATATTTTTGTACGCCGGAATACCAGCTGAGAACCCCTCAAAATGGCAAAAGTGGGGACTTGAAATTCAGCCCAGAAGGTAGCGAATTAATCAAATTAAATTATAAGACATTTAAGTTCAGCAGGCAAACAAAAAAGACACCATCAATACCCTTCTGAATCCTTCGAATTATTTCATTTGAAAAAATAAAATAAATAATACAACCAGACAAATGAATCGTTCAAAATTTCACCTTAAAATATCTATACATGGAATATAACTCGTTGAATTTTCTCTACTTTTCCTTCGAAATATATACATAAGTCAAGATATAATATTACAAAGCAGGTTGTGGGTGTCTCAGTAAAAAAAAAAGCTCGCTACACGTAGTGAAATATTTACAATTTGAATTCAAAAATGCGCGACAGAATTATTTTTTTGAACCGAAAAAAGCATACGACAAGATGATATTTAAAAGCTGTAGTGATATTTTTTTTAACTTCGTGAATTATTTCTCAAGTGTGCGTGACCCTTTTTCGAACAATTTTGCGGTTAGCTGTGGAACAACTCATATACCTTAAGCACCAATGATTGAAATGGAAAAAGAAAACTGTCATAATAGGCACGTTCTCGAAATCTAAAATTTAATAACACAGAAAGAAAATATGCCAAAATAAAGATAATTCGTATACCCAATATTTTTATTTCCTCAAGCGAATCTACACTTAATCAAATAATTTTTATTCCAGCAAGTATTTAACACGTTTTCATTTTAAAATTTCAAGTTACCTACCAACCTTGTTATTCTTTTTAAGAACCGACTTGTCACCTAAAGCGTTTTTTTTCACTTATATAAATAGGTAGCGAGTATAATCGATGTATCTTTTTCAAAGATGAACTTTTCTTCACGTCACCACTTTGTCACTTAATTAGCTTCGTTAGTCTTTATAAAAGTAATGGTATTTTCATGTCTCCTCTCAACGTTTTCAACTTTTTTTTCTTCTTCGGCGGATTAAATTCGACGTTAGTATTAATAACAGGACGAGGCATTATTTTAAGAAATAACAATAATAAGACGAATTCGTTATCCGAATAATTTTTTAAGTACATAACCATCTAGTTTAATATGCTGAAATGTTGAATTAAACTGATGTTTTTACACCAATACGTGGTACAACATAAACTATACGAAATTATATCACGATGATAGGTATTCCCTAAAATAATCATTAATCAGCAATGGATGATAAGCAGATTTTAGATACGAATTCTAAGAAAATCGAAAAGTTGCGACTTGTATATTCAAATCCAAAAATACACATTTATAGATTGCTCCAAGCGTTCGGAAATAAAACTGAAGACATTTATGACGAAATAAGTTTTAAAAGTTATCGAAAAAAGATAAATAACTTTCGGTGCAAAGTTAAGTACAGAAAAATACCAGTTACATCGCATCGTTTGGTTAACAAAAAGTACTCGTAAAGTTATTCGTATTTTAATCCTGAAAATTTCTTCAAATATTTATAGTACCTACGTATCTTGGGTTTAACATAATTTTAAGTGTACGTGTACCGTGTAGTAGACAAATTTCATTTTGAATAGATTGATAGGTAACCAGGTAGGTAGTAGGTAATACCTAGGTGATTTCTATGCAAAAATGAACGTAATAAACAACGAACATACTCTCGCATCATTTCACAATTCATACACTCATTTTGTACTCGTAACTATACTTACATACGTACATAGGTAGGTATAAATATAGAAATAAATCATTAAATCATCCCCTAAACAGCATGGAAGCGGGCATTTGAAAAATGACTCGGAATAAAAATAACAAGTCGATGAGTCGTATACCTCTAATCTCAACGTATAATTCTATCTATAGAAATTACCTCGCGTAAAAAAGAAAACAAATTACAAACAACAGTCCATTGTAGATATTGATGTACAATATACAACACGAAAGCACAAGCCAAGCCGTAGTGTATAACAAAGAATAATTCGAAATGACTGGGAATTCGCCACCTGGCTTCCAAAAAGTTTATCAAATCCAAGTGAAAGAAAATTAAAAATGGAATAAAATGGACGCGACATGGACGCACAGAATTGTAAAAAAATTCGTCAACACAATATTCTTCGGCTCTTGGTTGAAAATAACAAATGATGGAAGATATTTTTTCGTACGCCAACCTGAAGTAGTTGGGTATGTGAGTGAGTGAAATTGCAATACTTCAGCACATGTCATGTCACACTTTTATATATACTATATGTATTGTATATATGTAGGTACTTGACAATATGAAGAGCCTAAAAAGTATACTTGTATTAAGTATAAGCCATAAGTAAGTAGGGACTAAAAATATCTGATAAGTATGTTAGGGTGAAATATGAATGTTAAAAAAAAGTAAAGTTCTTCAATTTGGCTAATTTTCAAATACCTGCATATATTAAAGTGAACTGAATTTTGCTTTTTTTGGAAATCTGCCAACAACAAGCTCACAATATTTGAGAAATGACCTCAAAAGTATGTGGTAAAAATTTCAGCCCCTTGACTCAATTTTTCAAATTTGCTGGACCTACTCTAAGTTCGAACATTTTCAAAAATTTTCAGAAATCGAATAAAAATTTTTTTGAAATTTTTTAAATGATCATTAATGAAAAGTTTTGATTATTATCCTCATTTCAGAGATTTTTCAAAAATAAATGTCGCTTTTTATGTTTTTTCACGATTTTCTGAAAAACCACGAAGAAAATTTTCTTTAGGAAAGGCCTCTCCCCCTCCCCTGAAATGGATTGATTTAGGACATGAATTTTAGATGATTAAGCGCAACATTTCAATTTTATCCCCCCAAAGGATTTCCTTAATATAAAAATTTCTAATGATGTGAAAATTTTTTCGAAAAAACACGAAAAACTCATTCTTTAAGCACCTCTGAAAAATCGACTATGGGGAATAAAATTGAAATGTTGCACTGAATCATCTATAATTGATGCACTACTTCTATTTCAGGAGAATGTGGACATTGTTACATATGTAAAAATTTGATGATAGCTCTGTACTGAAACAAGGTATTAATTGAGGTAAAATAGTGAATCTGACTTCATTATCGTATTCACGTAGTTCGATTTATGCAAAAATCAAACCAATATTACTAACTTAGGTATTACTCCAAATGTGGGGGAAGAAGGGTTGGGTCTAGGACCCAAAACGGAGCCGCGAAGATTCGGTGCGACTTATACGAAATTTCAAAACTCTCTCGTTATAAATTGTTGTTTGGTAATATATGAAAGTTTCCGCTGTATTTAAAACTGACGTTTTAAAACAAAATTGCAATTTTTTTTTATGCTGAAAAAGGGTTAGAAAATTAGAAAAGGAATGCTTTTCGACTAATTCGAACACTCTGGATACGAATCCGGTGTTTATTTTTCATTCGAAATTCTCGTTCACATTTTAATCCTTTACCTCTCATGCACCCATGCCCATAAATTCTGTATTTTTGTCCTTAGTCAAAATTTTAATGACAAAATCTGACATGAAATTTCACACTGAACAACTTTACTTCTATTCATTTTTATTGTATTAGTCATTATTTCTAAGAAAAACGTATTTTTGAGAATTTTTTTAATTTTTAAAAACAGCCTAAATCTCAAAAAGAAAAAAAAAAAAATTCTAAAAATTACACTTGTCAAAACACATACTTCGATGAAAAAGATGTCTCTCGGATTTGCAGCAGCGGCAATCCAAAGTTTTCTTTTATCAATTCCTCTCCCATCCCCCCAGTTCTTTTCATTTTATTCGAAAGCAGTGTGCGCTAGAAAAAACTTACAAGAAAAGAAAATTGTGGAGAGTAAAATTTTCTAATCGATTACGTGAACTTGAATTTTTTCTACAGTTGAAAGTTGGTGATATAATCGAGATTTTCATATTTTCAAGTTCGTAAGAATTTTGTAATTCATTTTTCTTATCAACTTAAAAGTACAAAACCTCCGATTATATCACCAACCGTTGACCCTGCAAAAAATTTGAGCATACATAATCGATGAAAAATTATATTCTCCACAACTTTGTTTCAATGTAAATTTTTTCTAAAGCGCACTGTTTTCGAGTAAAGTGGAAATATGTGTCCTTGAGTATTCAAAAAAAAAAAAACATGATTTTGCAACTTTTAACCAAAATATTGCAGCTTTAGCCAGCCTCTGGTCGAAAAACGTATTATTCAGTAAAATTTAGCAGCTGAAATAGCATCCTTGTGAGGGAGCCCGTTTCGAAATAATTGTTTCTGGACTCCTGTAAACGAAAAATTGTTGTTTTTTTTTCTCGAAAATGTCTACTTCAAGGATCCCCGAAATCACCTCAAAGCAATCTAAAGAGCTAAAATTTTGCATGAAGGAATGTTTCATTTTTAAGCCAAACTACATAATATGACTAAAAATTAGCCAAATAGAAAGCGTTGATTTTTTTCACTCCTACAAATACATTTATGTGTATTGGATGTTTCGCTTCAATAATACTTCCTTCATATAATAAGCACACCAACTCAAGTTAAACGTCTTTATAATGGCTTGCCTATGGTAATCATTGAAAGAGCGAAGATACACCGAACCAAATTTTTTGGGGCGATTTTCAAAATTTTTCAAGCCAAGTTATTTACAAATTTTAGGGGAAAATTTTCATTGTTTGCTGTTTTTAAAAAAAAAAATTCCATAGAAATATAAATTTTATCAAAAATCTGTTTTTGCTGAAATATTGAACTAATTTATAAAAAATATAACGAAACTGAGAAAATCTTTCAATAAGAATACGTTTTTTGCAAACAAATTTTTTCATGGGAAATTTTATTTCTGATAAAAACAACATTATCTAATAATGATAATTTTTTCCAAAATTTCTGAAAAGCTTGGAGAAAATATAATTATGCCAAGTGGCGATGGGGGAGGGGGAAGGAGGTACCTTATTACTTCAAACAAATTTCCAAATAGATATTTACAAGAGCTTTTTCAAAAGTTAAAGGCAAAAATTTGAAATTGTAATGAGAAATTATAGTGTTTTTTCTTAGGTTATTCAAAATATCTCACGAACCACTTCACCTCTACTTTAAATTTTTTTACTAGAAATACTACACCATACACATTATACTTCGATGCAAACCAGGCATCTCCAGCATTTCTGGATAAAATCTGAAAATTTTTGAAAATGACCTCAGATGTTCAGAGAAAAAAGAATGTTCAGATCTGTGTATCGTTGCCTCTTTAATCATTAGGATAGGCAAAACATTATACATACGTCTAACTTGACACCCTGTACGTGCTACGTACCGATCCGATGGGTAAATTCAATAAACATCGGTAGATCATTTTTTAATTTTCATTTCTTCGGTCGATTTTTTTAATACATTTTGCAAACGTACATAGGTAATACAAATGTTTGTAAAAAAAAAAAAAGGCTTTTCTCAAACCAACCAGAAATATCAAAAAAATATACATGAAAAAATACTCAGTCATGCAAAAAGCAACTGCGACGAAATGATGAGTCATTTGTTTGCTATACACACAGATACATTGTATACATACACACAACAAGTTACACACACACAGTATAAATCCAAAAAGCTACATGTATCATTGCTGGCGCCATTAACTGGTTAAAATACGCTTTAGATACATTACAAAGAAAATGACTGAGCCGCAGGGTAACGAAATACGAGTAAGTATAAATGAGTATAAGTACGAGGTACATATGTATGTATGCGTACGTTTGTCTACGTAGTACTTACATTATATAGCAAAGGATATTAAGGTTTGCCTGGCACACTTAGAGCAACTCCAGTAAATTAATTTTCTGAATTAAATAATCTTTGACTTTGTCGTTTTAAACTAAAAACTTCTGTTGGCAAAAATTTTGCTTAAAATAAGCATAATTAAATGAGTTTTAAACACCAATTCATTACATAATTGTAATTAGTATTTAACTTTTTATCCATGTACTTTCCAAGTATAGTGGAAAAGTGCCGTATAACTACGTATATATTTATGTATTTCAATGCGCTCGACTTCAGGATACGGCCCAATAAGCCTACTTCCCTATTTGAACAAAAGTAAGTTACATTAAGAGTATATCAATCATTTGGCGATATTTATTTCACAATAGGATGCCTTACTACTTAAGCTTAGGTAGGTATGCTGATTTTGAAAAGAAAATAAGACTAGCTTTTCAGTCTTTTTTTTTTTTTTTTTTGTATTCTCACTGGTAAAATCTCGTATTACAAGTCGTGATTACCGGAGATGGAACGCAGCAAACGGACCCGATGTGCTAACCGAACTTATAGGATCAAAAGTGTCCAACAAGCAGCTAAAAGGGTCAGGTCTCCCCTTAAAAAATTCTAGCCCCATTTGGCTTTCCTCTAAAATTCCCCTATTTATGTACAAGAACTATATTCGTCTTAGATTTAAAATCAAAATCATCAAAAACTTACATTTTTTCTCATGAAACTTCAAATTTTCTTCTTTTCGAAGCTTCAGAAAGCAATTTTTTCAAAAAAATTGCCCTCGCTTCGTTCAGGCATATATGCGTAATATTATGCCTTCATCACTTGGAGAAAATTTGGGAATCCCCTAACCCTCCCCTAATCTCACCCCTCTTAAAAATTCCTTCAGAAATTTTCTTTTCTGCCTCTCCAATTTTTAATTCTAGCGAAAACGCCTCCGTATATAGGGTCATAAATTTTAGCCATTAATAGCTAAATGTACAGTCAAACATTTGAAAACCCGTTAGGTAAGTAAGTATAAAAACGTAATAAAAAATCTTTTTTTTTTTTAAGAACGATTCAGGTAATTAAATCAATATCAATAGTGCAACACCTTTTTACACATTAGAAAGATTTCAAGATTGAAGATATAAAAAACGGATAAGGTGCTTATTCCATATTTCTTACATTTATAGCGTGTATTTTCTGGCGAGAACTTACACGATTTAAATAAAAATAAGTTAGTAAGCGTTCCGTTCGTATCAGCAGCTTAATATTTCATTCACATATCGTCGGCTTTTATATTTGTAAAAAGGAATAGTTTATGCTATTTTATGAAAACTTGGCACGTGCTCACGAAACCATAGTAGAATGCAAAATTATGCGAATTGGGATTAAAGTGTTATCATTTTTCTTTCTATATACTAAACGTTCATTCATTTCCTACACAATAACATCGCTTCAATAGCAAATCCATGTTATTACATAGAACGACAGTCAAATCTACATTCAACAGTGATTTCTCATATTATTATGTGGTAAAATGTTTTTCGCTGAAAAATAAAGTTGAATGATTTTCTCAAAAATTCTTACTTCGACAATAAATTTGCTTAAATGTGTGAAAAAGAAAGGTGTAATAGGTAAGGTTTGCGTAAACGTTAAAAGTTGACAACTTGTCAAGCGCACAAAGCTCATAACATGATAATTAAACATCCGTTAAACAATCCTGAACATCAATCCTAAATGAACTCGTATTCCAGTACATCCATAGGCGGAGATAAAGTGGAAGGGGTATGAGAGAGATCAACCCCCTCAAGTTCTCACAAAAATTCAAGAATCGACACACAGCGCAACAGTAAAATCAGAAAAATTACAACTTTCCCGTTAACCGATGCCCTTGAATACTCATTTTTCGACCTTTCATTCCTGATATTTTGCAAAATTTTTATATTTGATTTGCTAAGGCAATACTTTTTGATTTTCCTACAGTAGATTTTCTCCTCATATATAAGCAGAAGGTTTGAAAGTAAGAAAAACACCAATAAAAATCACACATTACTTTTTTTTTGGGTAATAAGACAAAGGTACTGAAGCTCCCCCAAAATTTTAGTCCTATCTCTTACTATGAATACATCGATCAAAATCGAATTTACAATCAGAATTACCACACATGATTAAGTGCACCAATCGAAAATTCAACATTACGAACAACTAAAATTTCTAATACCATATACTTATTACTCTCGTCAGAACAGGTTCAAAGCCATCGAGGGGATAGAGACAGGGAGAACATTGCCCCTTGGAAAAATTAATTAAAACTCCTTTTTCTCTCTCTCTCTCATAAAATTTTAGTAACAATTTGAAAAAATACTCTTTTTGACGAAGAAAAAATTCAATTTTTAAAAATTTTTCCCTTACTCCACTCCAGCATGTTCCCACTTCATAATTAACCATTAAAAGGTGAAGAAACTGCACTTCTAATATCATGTCCCATTCACCATACTATGAAAATTTTAACTCCAACCAGAAGAAATTCTGGCTATACTATTTATCACGGTTAAATATTTCCGAAAATTTTCAGTTCTAAAATGAACAGAAAATTAGAATTGTATTGAATACTACACACTCTGCGAATTATATTTGACATTAAGCCAAGGTATTCTGTGCACAGAATGCAAATATTCTGCAAACCACGGATCTATTCTTAAAAGCAAATACTGTGCAGATAACGTACTTTGGGAAGGTAATTATCCTGCTAAATACATACTCAAAATAATACGCGTAATCGGATCTGCAGAATGATAAATATTTCGTTCGCGTTTTCATTTATGTGCCTCAAACATGATAGAAACACGTTAGCTCTTCCGGTTTTCAATGTTGATACTTTTTTCAAAGTATGAAGCCGAAAATCTAATCTTAAATAATTTTTTATCCTTTGATATTTGATCGGAACATTTTCCAACTGTTGAGAACAATTTAACTCGAGTTCGATAAGGATTAATTTTATTTTCAACATAAAATAAATAATCTGTATTCTTGTAGGTGAACAGAGCTACTTGTATCTGGATCTACAAACGGATAATTTCTTTAAGACCCCCAGTAAAAAAAATTTAACTCCGTTTCTTCGTCATCAATGGTACTAAAATATGTACGTCAGTTTTTTAGCCTGAGCTTTACTACTAGACGCGGAGAACAACATACACCAAGTTCCCCCTATTTTAATGGTCTTACTGGTATTCGTGTAAAGTTACCATAACTTCAAAAAGTAAAGATATGCTTACCATTTATCAGTAAAAAAAAAAAAAAAAACTACATTTTCGAGGCCTTAAGGAGCTGGAATGAGGATGAGGAGTCAAACCACCACAAAATTGCACATTCAAGACCTATATTGAATCTACATAACAAATTTCAATTTACTAGCTTAATTTGGAGGGGAGTGTGCGAGGAACAAGCTCAAAATATAAGTAGACACTCAAAAATCCACATTTTTGGAGCTGTGAAGGGGGTGCAATGGGTCTGAATAGTTAAAACCCCAAAAACAGCACCTCTATGACCCTTGCTAAATCCACATATCAAATTTCAACTCCCTAGCTCAGTTTAGAGGCGAGTTATGCGAAGAACAAACTCAAAAAATAAGAAAAAAACAAAAAACCACGTTTTTGGAACTGTAAGGAGGTGCAACGGGGCTGAAAAAGCGAGACCCCCGAAAATCGCATTTAGGGGCCCTATTAAATGTATATACCGAATTTCAACTTCCTAGCTAAATTTGGAGGGGAGATAGGGAAGGAATAATCCTTTTTCAAGCTTGGAAAAGGGAAAACTCCTCATATCCTTTTTTCTAATTGACCTATGAGGATGGTTTTTGGAACTTTTGCGATTTTAGCCCCTCAGCACCCTATCCATCAAATTTGGACATGACTGAATTTTAACCCGCTGCTAACCCCATTCCAAAATATCAAATTTTATCGATTTTGGTTGGTATCGATCAAAGCAAATGATTTTTAGTTCCGAAAAAAAGAATTAAAATTAAAAAAAATAATAATCTAGCATAGCCAGAAATGTTGACAATAGTCTTTTAAGGCACTAAAACGGATTTTGTTGATACGCCCCCCTCCACCTCTTATCTACCATAGGTGAATCGGCCGTAATAATCTGGTTTTCATTGACAGTAAGAGTAAGACATAGACATAGAAAATCAGGCTAAAAAATTACTTCGCAAGAATAAGTGGCCTATCCAGAAAATTGAAGGGACAACGTTGTTTTTTGAAAGATTAGGATCGAGACGAATTTTCAAGCATGGGAATGAGGATGAATAGATAAAAATTGAAAATTTTGCTACACCCATTTTTTACCTCAGGGTGGAATTTGCCCGATAAAAATCTCGACTTTCGTTTTCCTAAACATTAAAATATTTTTTTCAACAACATAGTATCAAAGTAAACGTGATTAATAAATCGCCAAATAGGTAAATCAAAATTTACATAAGCATTACACGAAAACACCTAAAGAAAAGTAAATTATGGTAATATATTTTCCAACAGCTTTTGTCACGTGATGATAATGATAAGTTATAAGGTATATGCTCTTTCAACAAAGGTATGCAGTCGAATATGTACGTACGAGTATACAGAGCCTATATACGTACATATTATGTACTATACAGGCCGCATCATTGGGGAATTTCCAACGCATTTGAAAATCATCCCTTATTCAACAAACACGTGATAACGAAAGAAATGAAGAGCGATGACGTTTAAATGTACGAGTATTATATGAAAATTTATTCCTAAAACTATTACAGGTAGCCAGGTACATTGTTATTTTACTAAAGATTTTCACCGAAGCTTGGAAGCTCAGTTGAAAAATAAAAATTTAAGAAACCCTGCGAATAAAACAACATAATCCTTTTCATTTTATTGTCTACTTATTTTTTATTTGTTTCGTTTATTGTTTGTTTTGCGGTGAAACCGTTATTGCTTTTCAGTTTGCTGCACATAGTATACGCGTCTAGAATACCACCAAATATTGAAAAATTGCTTAAATCATAAACGTATAATTACGTTATTTCACAGTGCATTTTTGTTAGAAATGCAAGCAATATCGTCCACGATTAGGGATCAACAGTACGCGTAGTCGAATATTACTATTACCATTATTATAGCGATAGTTTGAGCCTATAATGAAGTGTCTGTGTAGCTGATTACGTGTTGCCAACTTATTCGTGTAGGTAGGTACTTATTTTTTCATGATACCAATATCAGGTGGTTTTTAGCCAAATCTCCTCTATGTCATCGTCGTCGGGGGGCTCCTTGCGCACCTAATGGTTTCTTTCAGAGTCTAGAGCTGGCAAGAAGATACCATTCTGTCAAATTTTATACGCTACGTATCTCTGCTTTCTGTTCTTAACATCTTCCAAGAGAACTTTCCGTTCTTCACCAATTCTTGTTAGGACTACTTCATTTCTTACACAGTCCTACAATGAAACCCTGAGTAGTCAACGATAACACCACATTTCAAAGGCAGATATTTTCTTTTCACACTCCGAACTCATGGTACATGTTTCACAAAAAATAGGTACTTCATAAAAGACCAAACATAACATCGCATTATCCTTTTTCTGAGATCAAGATTCATTCTTCTATTACCAAGCACCTTGCTGAGGCTATTGAACGTATTTTTCGCCATACCAATTCGTGTCTTTATTTCCTTAAGATTTCTTCCATCATTGTTTATCAGTGCTCCTAGATACCTGAATTCGTTTACATTTTCAATTCCTTGGGTTCTGATCATGATTTGACATTAGTCTTGCTCGCGTTGATTTTCATTCCATATTTCAAATCAACGTTGTTTATTCGGTTGACCATCTTCTACCCCCTAATTTGGGGAATAAACTTATATTGATGGGCCATTTGATATTCTGGAGAGAGGATAACCTCAGATCAAAATTTGGTTGAGCCCAAATTTGGTAAAGGGGATGCTGCGGAAGTAAAATTGCAAAAATTTATCTTTTCTCAGCGAATCGATAGGCAATATAAAGTTGTACAACAAATCCAAAAATTAGCCTCCTACGTCAATTAGAAAGGAAGATATGAGAATTTTCTCCCGTTTGACCTCAAAAAAGGGGTGTTCCCGCCCTATCACCCCTCCAGATTGAGCTATGAAGTTGAAGTTTGATATTTAGACTTGATAGGAGCCATAGACGTGCCTTTTGGGGGTTTTGGCTTTTCTGATCAATTGCACCCCGTCAAAGCTCAGAAAAATGTGGATTTTTGGATATTTTCTGATATTTTGAGTTTGTTCCTCGCATAACACCCCTCTATTAGTTGAACTGGGAAGTTGAAATTTGGTATGTAGATTTAGTATAGGTCCTAGATGTGCCTTTTGGGAGTTTCGTCTTTCCAGCCTCATTGCACCCCCTCACAACCCCGAAAAAGTCGTTCTTTGTCGGGTTTTCTTATTTTTTGAGTTTGTTCCTCGCATATCTCCTACCCTCCCCTTCCCTTCCCTTCACAAATTGGGCATGGAAGTTGAAATTTGGTACATAGATTTAGTATAGGTCGAGATGTATATTTTAGTGGTGTCGATCTCTTAGCTCCATTTAACCCCCTTCCCCTTCTTAACACTGATTAGGTTCAATTCACCTAATTATAAAATGCAATGAAAATTGGCGATGCTTTTTTTTATAATCACACACGGAATAAGTAAGGTGAAACCTATGTGATTTCGATATCTACTTTTAATAATAAAAATTTGGTAGGCATCTCATATATCTACACACATCACGGAAAAATAAATAAGCCGTCAAACCTCCCTCTTACACATACAGATAAATTTACATACAGCAATTTGTACATCCTACAGCTGTCAATTTTATTTAAATCTTCCTTGCTGAATTTGAATATGTAATATTACCTACACTATCAAGGTTTGAGTATTGAAAATGTCCCAAATTTGAAATCAACACTCTCTCATCTTTTGATGTTAGCATCCGTAATGTTACCTAGTGAAATAGTTAAGTACCTATTAGATATTTACTGGGGCAAGTTTGTTTTTATTCTTATGATATAGAGTAAGTGTTCCTATTTTCGAAATTGTGCCTCATTTTTGACAACCCGACAGTTTCCTCAAGCGATAAGACTTACGTTATTGCAGTTATAGTATCCCACACCCCTCCACTATTCATGAGTGCTACGAAGAGTCGGATCGCTTTAATGTTGTGGCATTTACATGAAGATGTTTATCGGATTTATCATTTTGTACACTTTTTTTAAACGACCTATCAAGAAAGTCAGTAGATTTGAATTACCCGCTAGCTTTTATTTATGAATGAAATGAGATAGTAAGTACATTAATATATTCTACATGCTTTATTCTTTCATTTTTACTATTTACAAACTTCAGAATCTTACATTAGTAATAATTAATGAGGGATGTTAAAAATTTTTTTAGTTCCATTCAGATTTCCAAATTAAACGCTTTTCGTTATTTTCCCTTGTGCTTATTACTCAACTATCTATTTTACATGTTATAGTTACAATGGCTTCACGTTATCAATGAAATAAAACCTTACCATGGAAATCAGAAATGAAAAAAAACTGAATTCTCCTTCGGCTGTAAGGGAAACAAAATTTTCTATCTCGAAAAAAATGAATATAAAAGCAGCAGAAAGTTCTTCGAGAAAGTGAAGAAAGAATTCTATGTTGAGCCATATAGATTGTTGAGTATTAGGCACAAGTAAAAATAGCGGAAATGTAAGATTAAAGCATGTAAAATATATTGATGTCAGTGACGCACCCAAGGGGGGCTACTGGAGCAATAGCCTCCCTTGGACTTGTAAAAATTGAATTTTCCCAAATTGTTGAATAAATATGAAAATTTGAAACCTAGACTCCAAAAAAGCACTTTTTATGCCTAAAAAATAATACAATTTTTTTTCAAAATTTCGTCCTCGCTGCGTTCAAGACTTCAAATTTAACTCCCCCCCACTCATGAAAAATTTCTGGATGCGCTTATGATTCATGCAACATCTCATTTCATTCATAAATAAAAGCTGTCGTGTAATTCAAATTTTTATTTTTTCAACAAATAAATTTTATTGATTTTAAAATACGAAAAATTTTCATGAAAATTGCACGTTATTCCACAAACATGAGATCCCTGTCTATACATATATTTATCTGAGAATTTGAACACGGAATAATTGCATAAAATTCATAATGAAATGAAAAAATCAATGATGTCGAAAACTAGGAATAAGTGACTTTTTCAATTAAACTCAATTTTTTTAAATTTAGATAAATTTTAAATAAATTTCGAATACACCGTTTGATAGCTGAGAGAGTATAGATTCTGAATTACTATCAAGATTCAATCTAAGTGTAATGATACTGATAACACTGAAAAAATAAAAAAAACGAAATCCTTAACAGAGTCGAAACCAGGAGCACTTACCCTACAAACCTATAATTTTATTTTTACGGTTGCTCTCACAAAAAAAATTTATTTCATTTTTTCCCTATATAAATAATCCACAATGCGATGTATGTTTTTCATTCTATAGCAAATGAATGGAAAAATATTATAATAATATACTTCACTGTTTCGTGTATGTATTACAAAAGTACATACCAAGATAGGCCTATACTTAATCACTTATCCAGTTTTTAGTTCGTAAAAACAATGAATAAAATGTAAAGAGGGACCAAACTTAATCTTCTTCAGATAATAAGCATCTCTCTTTCACATACTTGTTAGTTGTTAGTTGTTATGCATGTAGGTGCTAGGTACATACACATTTTACTGGAGTAAATCCCTACTTCCTTTTAATAAATTAATGTGAGATATTTTATTTAAACCTGTGTAGGTATAGGTATCAAATGAAACTTCGTCCTTTCACGAATCATGATAAAAAAAAAACATTTTTGAATTTCGTTTTTACATAAATTTAGATCCGTCAAGGTTGTCATTAAATTAAGGAAATTCAAAAAATCGTGTTACACTTAGCCTTTTTCTTTTTTTTTCTTCTATTTTTCATCGAAAAGGTAATTTAATCTCGTCTCTCTCTCATTAACAACTTTCTTCGGAGTATTTTAGTTTTAAAATGCTTAAGATGATACAGACTTAAAGCCTATGATGCATATCAGCAAAATTTACGAATCAACAATTTTCATTACTCGTTCAAACTTTTCATTTTTTTCAAAGTTTTCTAATTTTTCGTAAAGATTACCTACCTATTTGGCATTTATTTTTTCAATTTTTTAGCAAACGGTTTTTTTCTCAGGTGAATATCTTGTACAATTTTTTCATTTAAAATATTTAATTAGGCCCGAGTGTACGTTGGATATATACTATCCTAGCTCCAGCTAACTGAATTTTAAATAAATATTTTTGAATAAATTAGACAGCTACGTTCGTGTAGTTTGGTACATAAGTATTTACATATGTACAGGCGATCTTGC
>FIZR01021688.1:0-15217 GCA_900060175.1 Ferrisia virgata | reverse complement strand
ATTTTGATACTACTTTGGCACATTTCTGACGCAATTGTGACATATTTTCAGCAGTCTCATAAATATACCACAGTTGTGTCAGAAATGTGCCAAAGTAGTGTCAAAAGCACGCCATAAAGTGTCAGAATAGCGTCGGATTCATGTCAGAACTGTGTCAGAATGATGTCAGAAGTGTGCCTTTCCTAAGTCACATCAGTGTTGAAATCATGTCAAAAGCATGCCGGATGTCATTCGTATGGCATTAGTGCGCTGCCAAATCGAAGTCAAAAGTATGCTACAACTGTGTCAGAAAAGGTGCTATAACATTGTCAATAATTCGCCACTACCAAGTCACAAAATGAAAATCTGTCTTTATGTGTCAATAAAGTACCAATAAAAGCGTCAATCGTAATGCATTTGTGTCACAATAGCGTTACACAATTTGTGTCAGAAATATGTCATTCGTGTGCCGCAAACGTGTTAGCTGAAACATCAACTTCATGTCATATTTATGCCAATAGAATATAATCTTACAAGTCACATTAGTGTCATAATCAAGTCAAAAGCATGGTGGCATACTTCTGACAACATTATGACACGGTTTTGGCATGATTCTGACACATTTATGACATGGCACATTTCTGACACAATTGTGACATATTTTTGAATGTGTCAGAATAGTGTTAGAATCGTACCAGAACTGTGTCATAATGTTGTCAGAAGTCTGCTACTCCTAAGTCACATTAGTGTCATAATCAAGTCAAAAGCATGGTGGCATACTTCTGACAACATTATGACACAGTTCTGGCATGATTCTGACACCATTCTGACACAGTTATGGTGTGATTTTGACACTACTTTGGCACATTTGTGCCACAATAGCGCTACATAATGTGTGTCAGAAAAATGTCATTCGTGTGTTGCAAACGTATCAGCTGAAACATCAACATCATGTCCTATTTATGCCAATGAAATATAATCTTCCAAGCGTTAGAAATCTGTCATTTATACGTCATTAATGCGTCAACGAAAATGTCAAACTCATAACATATCTGTGCCACGATAGTGTCAACAATAATATGCGTCAGAAGTTGGCCAATAATGTGTCGTTCAAGTGTCACCTGAAACTCAAAAATTCGACTAAAGTGTACCACTTTTGTGCCTCAGAATATTGATGGCGTTTCTCTGATTTAAAATTGACACAGTAATTGCAATGTCCATTAAAGTGGGCGGAGCAATTATTATTCTGATTGGTTGAAATTTTTTAAAGCGGGATCTAATGTGTACTGACTTGAATAGACGTGTCACATGACACCAAACTGACGACCGCTCATAGTTCATCTTCGAAATCAGCTGTAGGGCTGAAATTTGTTTGGTATATGGATTTAGAATGGATCCTAGATAATGTGCCTTTGGTAGTTATCAATTATTCACTTCCAAACCCGCCCCTGTCCAACATTCCACAGGAATCGAGCTGAAAGAGTAATTCTTTACGATGTTTTTTTTTTTTTATTCCTCGTTATTATTAAAAAACCTAGTACTTTGTTCAAACTTCATGATCTTTGAGCTTTTGAAAAATCCCAAAGAAATTCTCTTCAATATTTTTCCAACATGTCTGAAATTGTCTGCCTCTATTCTTAAGTTAATATTTCAGAAAACGTGAAATAATAAGCGATTTGAGACAGCTTAAAAAAAAGGAGAAAAAATCTTGAAAAATTAGAATTCTCGGCTATCATATTTTTTCCTGTAGTCAAAGCTTTTTTGATACATTATTATGCTTGAAAATAAGATGTAACTTTTTTTTTTTTTTTTTTTTTACAATATTACATTAATGTTTGCGCATGCATTCAACATCGCCAAGTCAAATCCAATAATTTTCGTATGTAAATTGAGATTTTACGCCGCTTCACTACCGAATAGAAACCGTTGAACCGGAAGTTTGAAAGTAAAAGGAAGTAATACTAAAGAACCGAAAAATAAAAGGAAAAGATAGAAGAAGAGAAAAGAAATAAAATGAAGAAAAGATGAGAAAAAATACGACGATACCGGTACATGGTGTTTTTGTTCTTAGAAAAGATGCGTTAGTTTACTCTGCTGGTGGGTAGGCTGGTGGTGGGGTGGCGGTGTGAAAGTACGAAAGGCCGAAGTTGGAAAGATCCGGAGCGGGGTTGCCAAATAGTATAGGATGACTTTATGATTCGACGACGCGATGGAGCTTTTTCCGGCTCGTTTGGCAGAGATTTTACCAAACAAAGGGGATGTCTAGGCGAAGCAATGGAGTAATGAAGCTAATGGTGGAAATTGTCCTTTTGTATATATCGCTGTATTACGAAACATGGCGAGATTGAGTTTACGTATAGCAAAAGGTACAGTTATACTGTTTGTTTGTAGAAGAGGGCGACCAATTCTCTACTTTATGTTTATTCGTAATCATCGTCGATGCGATGTAGGCCTCTATATAAGTTTCCGTATGAAAATGATTTTCTTGGATTGAGATCAATAATTGAATATGTAAAAAATGGCTTGCGAGCACTTTACCATAATGATGAATATTTTCTTGATCAAAAATATGATACTACTAAAGTAATTGATCACGGGGCAAACATTAAATTACATCGAAGTTTCGCTAGAAATTGCCATCATTAAGGCACTACAAGTGTTTTAGTTTTTTTAAATAAGTAGTCAAGTACCTTAAATAAATTCTTCGGTTGACATTTTAAATTGAAAAAATCCTTTTATTAATATTTCGAATATAAATGAAAAATGCTCGAAAAAAAAAAAAAGAACTATTCATAAACTTCTTAAATAGGATGAAAAAAATGTTGAAAGGGTGTTTTAACGTCATCGATGAATCGTTACTTAATGTTTCAAAGCTCTTCAAGTAATAAAAGGAGAAAGAAAGCTTTATAGAATTTTTCGCACCAATTATTTTTTTTAAAACTTTATTCTAAAATTTTATCCGAATTGAATAGCTACCCTTTGGAAAAAGCTTGTAGTTGGTGAAATCTTTGAAAATATTTATATTTTCAACAAAATCGAATCAATAAATCGTTATACACGAACTTTCAAAGCTTGTCAATCTTTTTTTTTTCAAATATAAATTTTATAATCATACATGAAAAAAGATATAGGTAAGGTAATAGGTATATACGATATACCTACGCGAAATTTAATAGTAATTATTTTAAAAACTTGGAAATTTTACGTAATCTCGAGGTATTAAAAGGAAAGTATTGGAAACCTTTGAATCATCGACTTGATACTTTTGATATTAAAATTTGGCGAAGTTTTCTCTTTCAAGTTTCGACTTTGTTCGCGCTGTATCTCATATCTGCTTTTATTCTGTAAATAATCGAACTCCGCCGGAGTAGAAGTGTAGCTCTAGCTACGTGTAATTTTATGTTTTAATACTTTTCCTTTGGCCTGTTTTATTTTATCCCTTTGTGGGAGGTTGTTTTTTTTTTTTTTCGTTTGAAAAAAATTTCACGCTACGAAACCTTTTTGAATTTACAGCGCTTTGAAATAGAGATACGAATAGGTATAGCTCTCTACTTATGAATGGAATTTGGTTTCAAAAGCAAATATCGGTGATTTAAAAAAAAAAAAAATGGCTAAAAATAGTTTTTGAAATTGGGTTTTTGAAATGATTATTTTTAGAAAATAATTAAACATCAATTTGGGAATAATCGAATTGTTGAATTTCTTTTTAGTGGTGAAAATTATCCCAGAGAGGGGAAGGAGGTGTCATGGCAGGCATGATTTTATCGTCATACCCCTCCCCCTTCTGTTTTGAGGCCCTTTAGCATTTGAAATTAATTGTTTTTACAGTCTAAACTAAGAGCGATGTCGTCACCAAAATAAAAAGGGAAGCTTTCAAGGTAGATTGTCGAACAAATAATAAAATTACGAAAAGTCATAATTTTCAATAGGTAAAAGTTCGTAGCAAAAGTAGTAAATTTCTTTCATTTTAATTTCTTACAAATTTTCGACAAATATTTTGAGCATTTGTTCAAAATTTAACCATGGAAAGGTATTCCACTGAGAAATAAAGGTAAATAAGTAGTAAAAATTTAATATTTTGAATTGTTTGTATAAAATGGATTTGCTTTAAACTGCTGCTGGCTTCTGGTTTGTTACTAGGGCCTTTTTAATTTTAGTTTTTTTTTTTCTGAAGGTTTAGAAAAAAGGTAGTGAAGAATGTTGTGAATAAATGTCAAATGAACATGGTAAAAATTTGGCGTCTCTGAGTTGACCTCCGCCCTTTCTCCCACACCCCTCTTACAACCATTGCATTGATTTGATTTAATTCTCCATATTGAAAGTACGTTTTTATTGATAATGATGAAAGAAAAACGAGGGTAAGGCAGGGGCGCGTAGCCAAAAAATGATGACTAAAAAGGTCAGAGAAGGGCTGAAAGTTTCATAGGAGTAAGTCAAAAAATTCAGTTGAGTGAGACACAAAAGCAAAAAATTTTGTAATTTTCAACTGTTAAAAAATGCATTTTTTGAAGTATTCAATCAATCGCATAATTAGCGGTGTTTAGGCAATTGCAGTGGGAAATTATTTTCTTCATTTTAGACCGGAAAAGCTAGACTGAGTTCAAGCGATTTTTAGAGGAGCGTGATGGCCATTGGAGTGGCCTTGGGCCGAATTTTGCTTTTTTTTTAGAAATTTGCAAATGGCAGGGTCACAATTGTTGCGAAATGCGTTGAAAATGATATAGTAAAAATTTCAGCCCTTTAACTCATTATTTCAAACTTGCAACACTCACTTAAAATTGAAAAATTTGCAAAAATTTTCAAAAAATAAAATAAAAAATTTATTTGAAAATTTTTTTCACAAATGGAATTATTACAAATATTTGACTTCAAAACAATCATTGTTGGAAAATTTTTGCCACTTCCCCTTTTTTCATGGATTTTTTAAAAATGTAATTTTTTACGTTTTTTTACGATTTTTTGAAAAATTATGAAGGAAATTTTTTTGAGAGACGCTTTTTCCTCCGAAATGGTTTTAGGACGTCAATTTCAGCTGATTAAGTGTAATATTTCAATCTTATCTCTTACAGACGATTTTTCAGGGTTACTCAAAGAAGGTTATTCTTCTAAGTATTTAAAAAAATTAATTTGTTAAACATTGAGGAAATGATTTTTCGATGAAAAAACTTCATCACAAGGGACACATTTCATCTGTTTTGGATTTTCAAAGGCGATTTTCCATCATTTTTTCTGTTTATCAACCATTTATTCCGTATTTTTATGTGCTGGAATACCTATTTGAAACCCCCTAGAAAGGGCAAAAGTAAGTAAAACAGATCATAAATGGACGAAGGTGAGTGTATTGTACTCGGTCTATTTTACTAAGACTTATGGAAAAATATTTTTAATAATGCGAAAAAATTCTTGATAAAACATGAAAAAACCATTTTTTAAGCACACATGAAAAATCGACTAAGGGAGATAAAACTGAAATTTTGCGCTTTTTATCTAAAATTAACGTTCTAAATTCATTTTAAGAAAATTTTCTTCGTGGTTTTACAGAAAATCAGGATCAAACGCAAAAAGTAACATTTTTTAAAAACCCTTAAAAAGAAAGGACAAAGAAAAATTTCCCTACAACGATCATTTTGCATTCAAATATGTACAATGATTCCATTTTTGAAAGAAATTTTAAACAAATTTTTTATTCAGTTTTTTGAAAATTTTCAAACTTTAAGCGAGTTTTGCAATTCAAAAAAATTGAGCTATGGGGCTGAAATCTTTATCACATCCTTTTGAGGTCATTTCACAACTATTTTGACCCACCAAATCGCAGATTTCCAAAAAAAAACAATATTGAGTCCATCTTGGACTCCTATTTCAAAATTTTTTTTATTAAAATTGAATAAAAAATGTTTTTTGACATTTTTTCCTAACATAGAATTATTATGCGTATTTAAATTCAAAACGATCATCGTTGAGAAATTTTTAAAATTTTCTTCCTTTGTCAAAGGTTCTAAAAAAATGTCTCTTTTTACGTTTTTTCACGATTTTCTGAAAAACCGTGAAGGAATTTTTCTGAGAAACATCCCCTCCCCCAAATATATTTAGGGCCTCAATTTTATTAGATTGAGCGCAAAACTTCAATTTTATCCTCTACAGACGATTTTTCAGTGGTGCTTAAGGAATGGTTTTTTCGTGTTTTTTCAAGAATTTCTTCACATCATTAAACTGTTGATTTTTTGGTAAATTCGTAGTCAAATAAATCGATTACACTTACCTTCATTCATTTAAGGTCTGTCTTCTGCACGTTTGCCCTTTTCAGGGGTTCTCAATTAGTATTTCAGCGTACAGCCTTTGAGGGTCTAAAATAGGTCCCTTGTGTTGAAATTTTTACGAAATTTCTTTTTTTTAAATACGTAAAAAAATACCTTTTTTGAGTGGCCCTGAAAATTAGTCTGTGGGGATAAACATTGAAATGATACACTTAATATCCTGGAGGAGGGAGAGGGGTAATCAGTTTATTTCAATTAATTTTTCGAAATTTGTCTTTTGAAATTTTATTTTTATTAATTATATATATATATATTTTTTTATTTAAAAATTTTACTTTAATTTATTTTTTATAAATTGGAGGGGGGTGCGGTTCTTAAAAAAAATTCCTTCGTGATTTTTCCAAAAATCGCAAAAAATGTCATTTTTAAAAACCCCTTTGAAAAAAAGGAAAAATAAAAAAATCCTCCAATAATGATCATTTTGTGTTCAAAAATGCGCAATAATTCTATTTTTGAAAGAAATTTTCGAAGAAATTTTTTATTCGATTTTTAAAAAATTTTTGAACTTGAAGTGGATTTTGCAAGTCTAAAAAATAGCACGAGTTGAGCGGCTGAAATTTTTACCACATCCTTTTGAGGTTATTTCGCAATTATTGCGACCTCGCCATTTGTAGATCCCTTCCCCCCCAGCAAAATTCGGCCACCGTAGCGGCCACTGTGGTGAAAAGGGTGAACCAACGAGCTCTCAAATAGCTTAAAAAACGTAATTTGATGCATTATCACAATATTCCATCGGTTGATAGAACTCGCAGAGAGCAACTGAAATTCTTATGTGATAGTGTAAGTAGTGCCTATCCACAATGCTACTTTTAGAAGGTGAAAATGACGAAAAACTACATCATTGTTTTTTTCCTTCAAAAATTACCTCACTTTGAAGACCCATATCTCCACTCCACTCCAATTTGAGCTAGGGTCACAAAATTTTACATGGTAGGGTTTCAACTCTTAAGTCAACCATTTTATGAGGGTTTGGTCGAAATCGGAACCATGTTTTGTTTTGTTTTTTTTTTTCAATCCACCAACCACTCCTTCCTGGAAAAATTATTTCAGAAAAGCTAGATTAGATTCATAGCCTCTTTTGCCTCCTCTCTACCCCACACCACCACTTTCAATTCTAGCAATGCCAGTGTAGGTTTAGGAGTTCTGGCGAAAGAAACTTCCCTTTGGGAGATCAGGACAGAACACCATGCATAGACAAATGTCGTTTCAACTGTCCGTATGGAAAAAGTTAACCACCCTTCCTCTCCTGTCCATCGAGAAATCCTTGTCTAAGCCACTGGTTGGTGTAAGTACCTACATAAGATTATGTATCCGAGCGTCTAGTTATCAACAATACTTATATTATATGTATGTATTTTTTTTTGTTCAAGTGTTCTCATCACTTTCAATCATCTTTTTTTTTGTGTGAGAGTAGGCGTTGAGGAAGGGAGAGGAGAAGGAGGTGTATAAGTAAACAGACGCCTCGATAGGAAATTTTTCCTATACCATTTCGGAGGAATCGTTTTCATATATTCGCGACACGAAGGAAACAAAATGAAAAAGAAAAAAGAAAACCAAACAAACAGACACCATAACTGCGCATAGGTATCATTGTGACAGGTCATAAAACACTCGTCGTGTTATCTGTTCGAAAGCTCGCGATACATTTTACTGTATAGTAATAAAAAACGTATAAATTGCTCGTATTTTACTACAACGACATCACGAGGACAAGGCGAGACGACGCGACAATGGGTGAAAAAGTGAAAATACATACACATACACACATAGTCAATAAACGATTGTATACAAAATATACTACATGTGGAATCGATATGCTCATCGCCCCGCTGCGATATACACACGTACATAATATATATGTATGTATGTACCTGTACGCTAATATTACGTAGGATTGCAAGTAAGGGGAGACTCGTATATAGGTAATAGGTATGATATGGGTGCGATAGCTGGACGATGATAACCTCGTGTGTCATTATTCGCAGTCGTGTATTACTCGCTGGTACGTATAATTAACCGATAACGAAGATTAAATTCGGTATTACTCGAAAGATTAAATGATATAATTGTGGTTTTATCAGTACGAAATATCTATTATTCGTTTGCTGGTAGTACAGTACGATATACTCTGTAGTCTGTGTAGTGCGGCCGCTAATCTGCCTTGTTTACCAGCAATATACAGCAATGTAAAGCGACCAAAGCAGTGGTTTTGGTGATGGCGTTGACGTTGTACTTGTACATGTAAGTACATTGTATGCGTCTGTGTGTTGGTGTAAAAATTACCAACGAGTCGATGGGCCAGCTGGGGTCGGGCAGGGTTCAGTTTATCATCGTGTATATATAATACATTGCTGTGTCGTCGTCTTTCATCGTCGGTACGAAGAAAATTTATGCAAATAAAATTCTAAAAAGGAATGACGCTTTACAAGTACTGAATTTATAATTTCACGGTTTGAACGACTATTTCGTCGTTGTCGTTGTCGTCGTCGTCTTCGTCTTCGTCTTCGTCTTCGTCTTCTTCGTCATCGTTACGATAATATTTCATGAAAAGAATACTTACCTAGATATTATCTTGTATAGGTAGGTACGTCTATGTAGGTGTGTGTGTGTGTGTATGTGTGTGCTGGTTTCTCTTCTCGCGTCATCAGATCGCGAAGGCTACTGCACAGAGTTCGGGTTCGAAGTAGATTGTATGTACGAGTTGTTTCAATTTTTTCGTGAAGTTGTACAACGCACGTAGAATGTTGTATTATTATTGCAAACATTTGTGAGAAAGTTGATAAGTTTTTCAGAGAATACATTTTAGGCATTTTATTTGTTTTTATCGTTTTTCTAGTGCAAGGGGATATATGTAATGAGGATGTAAAGTCGAAACCCCCCAAAAAAGACAGATCTAGAACCTCTACTAAATTTCAATTTCCTAGCTTAATTTGTTGGGAAAGTGTGCGTGGAACAGACGCAGAAAAAAATTATAAAAACTTGGCAAGAAACTTCTTTTAGGGGGCATTAGGGAGGGAGGGGGAAGGTGTAATGAGGATGAAAAGTCGTAACCCCGAAAAGGCATATTCAAGATCATTAAGATAATTTTTGGCCATTTCAAATTTTTATTTTTATTTTATTTTTTTCCGAAACTAAGGATATGTGGCTTTTGATGGTCTGAATTATAGGCTTTGTTTTTTAATCCACATAATTTTGATATTTCACATGAAATACCAACTTTTTTGGAAAATGTTTTCAATTTCTCGCGTTTCTTGAATCGTATATTTTTACACGAGTCCATCGATGTACTTTGCTTCAGATTCTGCATCAAGTGCATCAGTAATCGTCTTATGAAGTGAATTTCAAATATTATCTTCGATTTGTCTCGCATAAAACTGCAATTATAAATTTAAAGAATGTAGTACCCTTTGTGGTCAGTTCATCGTCAATAATTTCGTAAAAGATACGGTTTATTTTTAAATAATTATTTTGATTTTTCACCTCTCAATTCCATGAGTATTTTGATTTTTTTTCATTATGTGAATTTTTTTATGTTACTAATTCACGTTAATAATGCAACACAGTTATAAAAAACGACCAAAAAAGCACATATTCAGGGCTATGAGGGGGTGAAATGGGGCTGAAAATGCGAGAGACCCCCCGCCCCCCTCAAAAGGTACATCTAGGATCTCAACTAAATGTGCTTAGCAAATTTCAACTACCTAGCTCTATTTAGTGGGGAGATAAAATCAGCCCTATGTTTTTTTTTTTTTTTTTTTAAATAAAATGCACATATCAAATTTCAACCTCCTAACTTAATTTGGGAAAGAGGTAGGCGAGAAACAGTTTGTTCTCAAGGTCAAAAGGGGGTAAATCCCTCATATCTCCCCTTCTAATGGACCTTGGAACAGGGCCATATTTCCCACGAAGCTAACCAAAGCTGAAGCTTCGAGAGGCAAATTTTTCGAAAATTTTTTTATAAATAATACGAAAGAATTCCCATTTTGCGGTTTGTTGAAAGGAAGTTGTAAATTGTACTACTTTTTTTCTGCTCTTTACTTGCTTTTTTGTACTTCGACAATTTAAATTCCGAATTTTTAAAACAATTTTCAATTCTTAAGACTTACTATTTAATTATTATTTCAAAACAACGTTTAAACCGAGTGGTACGCCCAACTAGGGAGTGACATCTACATCGAATTTAATACCCAAATCACTGAAAATCCACAGTTTTCGTAATGAAACTTCAAAATTTCAGCCCCAACCTGTGAAAAATGTATTTTAGGGCTTAGAAATACCAATTTTTCAAAATCTCGCCCTCGTTTCGCTCGGGATTTTCACGCTTGATCTCCTTCGAAATTTGAAACCCAACCTGCGGAAAATGCATTTTTTAGGGCTGAACCAGTTAGCCCCCCTCCCCTCCCAATTGAAAAATTTCTGAGGTGCGTCTTATGATTTGAACATTTTTTTTACGTACTGTAGCACCTCCTGTAATACTTATATTTATCGTATTTTTTAATAAATAGTAAAAAAAATTCTTAGCAGTAACTATGGTATGAAGCTTCTAAAATGCGGGGAGGGTGGTTAAAAGTGGTAAGCTTTGAGCAGAAAAAATCCTAGTCCGCCTCTGCCTGGGAAGCTGATTTTTGGATATATTATGCAACTTTGGATTCTATATCGATGGCTGGAAAAGGAGCACTTTTTGCGATTTTTGCCTCTCATCATTTCCTCCCCCCAAATTTGCACAAACCTGAATTTTGGGCCAAATTCATTCGCACTCGTATGTATTTAATCCACTTCCAATCTGAGCGTATTGGCGGAATATGAGCAATTCCGAGTTAATGATTTTAGTCGGCAAGGAGGAGGAGGGGAGAGAATAAATATTTTTCTGACATCGCCAAAAATGATCTTAAAGGTGTTTTAGGATGCCAACGTAGATTTTTTTGATAATTTCCCTCCTCCCCTCTTACTTGTTAATAGCCGTGGGTCTGTCTGTAGATCGTAATAGCCTGATTTTCATTGACAATAAATCACAGAAAATTCGGCTAAAGATTGAATAATCGTACTTTTTGCTGTAAAAACCTTAGTTCGAAAATCTGTGTATGTGTAGATGACGTTTCCAACTTGCCAGTATTTTTTCATATCGAAGCAACAACTTTCCATACAACTTTGATTTTCTCTGAATACAGCCCACTTGGTCGGACTCGAAAGGCAAACGAATCCTACCAAAATTTTGACACATAATCTCTCTCATATCTTCCAATAATGATTGATGAATTTTTCGAAATTTCTAATTATCGCTGTGTACTACGCCAGCTGTAACTTGAAGCAATATCTTGCATTTGTTGATAAATTTTCTACGAATAATTTCCAAACTAGATCGTATAGGCCCAGTCTTAATTCACTTTTGAGATAATTCTCTAGTTTTCACTCATTAATTTTTGATGGATATTATTGTTTACGGATGGGTCAAAAATTAATAAAAGTCGCTCACCATATAAGATTCTCATTTTTTGAGAATATTTTCTGGGGCAGGTAGGCAATCAGCATTTGTACATGATTTAAGAGTCGACATTAGGAATTTACAAATGAAAGTACGTACATGTAATAACATAGTTACGTAATTTCGGGTACTAGGGGGATAATTAGTAGTAGACAGTGGCCCCTCCCCCTCCCCGTCGATGAGGTTGATATCTATCTTATATTTCCCCAAGACTGAAAACTAAAGCCATAAAAATTTTTCACTCTACCGTGAAACTTCGAAAAATGTATTTTTTCAAAATTTTGCCCTCGTTTTGCTCGGACATACGTATGCCTGTTGTTTGTTTCATTTTTGGAAATTCAGACCCCCCAAAAAAACAGCCTTTATGTACAGTACTTATTTCAATAAATAAATTAACGAATTCATGATATTTAGAATAAAAAATTTATGTACCTCCCTAGCACTTGGAAAAATTTTGAATCCCCTCTATCAGGCGTTTTTAGATACGCCAGTGGTCGTAGAAGTGGAGATAAATAGGGTTGAATAGTTGAAAAGCTCAACAGGCACTTAAAGGACTTCTGCTGAATGCATACATCAAATTTCCACTCCTATCTCAATTTGAAGAGGTGGTATGAGAAGGGCAGACTTGGAGAATTGAGATAATCCGTTGTAAAAATTATTTTTTTCAAAGTATGGAGAAGAAGTAGAGGTGTGCAATAGCACGACCCTGTAAAATCGACTTCCCACCTCCCCAATGTGTATCCAGGGCCATACTAAATCTATATAAAAAATTTCAACTTCGCTCGCTCAATCTAGAGGGGAGGGGGTACGGTATAAATAAACTTGACGAATAATGAGAATCGCTCTAAAAGCTACTTTTTTGGAGGTGTAAAACGGCGCAATGGGAAATTATTCACTTCTGAGTCCTGGATTACTGCAAAGTGTTGGATAGTTAGCTACAAATGCGCTTCTGTGGTATGATTCGCAAATATATATTTTGCATCTTTTCTTCTCCTTCTACGCGCCTAAAAAGCACAGCATCATTCTTTTGAGCATGTTCAAAAAAAAAAAAAAAGTCCATTTCAGGAGAACATTTCACCTTTAGTTTTTCATTAAATTTCGTCAGTCTTACGAGTTTTTTGCGTGCTTTTTTTATTTTTCCAACAAAGACATTCCACTTAGCCAAGATAGCAATTCTAATCGCAGAAAAGGAAAATTTCACACAGTTGTGCCCTTATTCTGTTCCCTCTTCGGATTAATTTCATTTTTCACGAAGCACTAAAATAAAATCCACACCATTCAACATCATCGTGATACCCTGATTTACACCAGAAGTCGAATTTCATTCCTTTGACGTATCTATTTATGTATTTTCAGCATTAGCTCTTCGCCAAAGATAAGGATTACCTTGGGATACCAACTTATTTTCAACGTTACGTTAAAACATTAGTATCATTTCCCCTTACAACACCCTGCCTCTTTTTCTCTTTCTGTGTTTGCGAATCTTTTACAGGCGTTTCGCTCGCATTAAAAAAAATAAAACGAACTTTTTTTCATTTTTTTTTTTATTTTTTTATCCGAATAATGTGAGAGAAAAAAAACAACACAACGCTCGAGGAAACTGAAACACTTATACGTACGTTGGTTCGTCGGTTGGCCGGTTCGACGTAACAAATGCGAAAACTTTTACAGGAAAAAAATTATCGCAGGCGTGTAATTAAAATTTCGCGATCGTTTTTTTTTCTCGCATTCTTCGTGAACAGGCCGCACCGAGCCGCCGAGCCGTACTCTACATGGCAAAAGTTTTAAACACGCTGCGTGGAGTGGTTTAAAAGTCATCTACCGCATTAAAATATTAATCACGACCGCTTTGCCTTTTGCTTTGCATTTTGGTCGCAGCGAACGACATGGAACTTTCATTTTCTCTCTCTTTTTTCTCACGCGAAGTCCGGCCATCGAACGGAAACTATAAAAATGGCAACGTATACGTATACATATGTATTATACCTCTATATTGTATTGTATACCGGCTGGAAAGGTATACCTTGTAGGCATAATAGTATGCAATCAGCGAGACTTATTTTTCCATCCATAGCACCCTCTGCAACACTCCTTCTACACTGCTGCATGAGTAGCAAACGGTCGATAAAAACTTCAACCAAAGTATCGCAGCCGCAAAGGGACCGTGTTTCTTTTTTTTTTCCTTCTTTTTACTCTATTCGTATATTACATGTATACTTGGGTAGGAGAATGGTAGGCAACCACATGTATTGCGTATAGTACAGCTACTACCTGCCTATCTACCTACGTACACCGCGTGTATCGTATGTATATTGCATTCGAGGACGACGACGCCTGAAAATGACTTACTCGGTTAAACACCACCAGTGCCAGTGTAGCTTACCTAGACGATAATACTTTATATAGGTGCGTCTGTCTACCTACGTTTGTAAAACCGCGTACCCACCTATCTAATTCTAGTTTGCGGTGTGTTTAACTACGAACACCTTTACTGGAAAGGTGCTGTAAACTGACGAAGCGACGGATCGTTACACCTTTTTCCTCTTCAACTTTCCACGCTACTCGTATATTGACGAAATAATGTCGTTCGAGTTATTTTCGTCGTATCAAACTTAACGGATCTAGGAATTATACTTTTATATAGCTTCCTAAATCCAAAAACGAAAAATTCCCATCAAGGTAGAGTACTGCTCTCACCCACTATAAGATCGGTGAAATGCTCTTGTCGTCGAATTTTTAAATAATGTGTTGGATATTGTTAAATTGGTAGATGGCTCTAAAAAATATTTGTAAGTTCAAAAATCTCCTCCCATCCGACTGTCCACTTCCATCATAATATGACAATCCGTCGTGCAAATGTCGTCAGTTTGGAGTCATGTGACGCGTCATTTTGAAGTCAGTACACATTAGAACCACCCTCTAAAAAATTTTAACCAATTAGAATAATGATTGCTCCGCCCACTTTAATAGACATTGGGCAATTACTGTGTCAATTTTAAATCAGAGAAACGCCATCAATATTCTATGGTGTAAAAGTGGTACATTTTTGGTGAGTTTTTGAATTTTAGGTGCTACTTGAACAACTCATTACTGGCGAACTTGTGACAAATATTTGTTGACACTATTATGGCACAAATATGTTATGAGTTTGACATTTTCGTTGGCGCATTAATGACGTATACATGACATATTTCAAACGCTTGTAAGATTATATTCTATTAGTATAAATATGACATGAAGTTGATGTTTCAGCTAATACGTTTGCAACACACGAATGGCATTTTTCTGACACACATTATGTAGCGCTATTGTGGCACAAATGTGCCGAAGTAGTGTCAGAAGCACACCATAACCGTGTCAGAATGGTGTCAGAATCATGCCAGAACTGTGTCATAATGTTGTCAGAAGTATGCCACCATGCTTTTGACTCGATTATGACACT
>FIZR01021686.1:0-29208 GCA_900060175.1 Ferrisia virgata | reverse complement strand
ACGCCATCATTTAACTTTTAAAAATGGCCAAATTTCACTAAAAATCACACTTTGGAGGCCGTAGAGGGCCATTGTGACCATGCCTAAGGAAACAAAACACATGTTATGTGCTACAAAACTACAAAAAGAATTTTTGTTCCCCACCAACTTGAAAAAATGGGGGTTTTTTAGGCCCCAGCCCCTTATAGTGACGCGGCAAAAATCGAAAAAGCTCAGTTTCGTGAATGTCCCACCTATACCCACAAGAAACCAACTGAGAGCACTTTTCTGGGTTTGGACTGTAGACTAGTAAGGCAAACACGAACGTGTTCTCTATGCCTGTAGTATCAGCATGGTTTCTAGGGGGTCTTTTCATTGAGCTTTCACGTAGTAGTTTCCCAGTGCTGTCTACGCTATCTACAGGTAACTCACCGCGTCGCTAGCCGGGTTTTTACAACCCTGAGTTCAGCAGTAGGCCACGAGTAGGCGCTCAAACCAGTTACAAGCTTTCTGACTCTGATAATAGTCAGCATGCTGTCTAATTATCTCTGTTGTAACTGGTAGTGCTCAAAATGTAAACATTTTGCCCGTAGTGAGATTCAAACCTACGACCTCTCGTTCAGTGAACCACAGTCTAACCACTGGATACGCCATGCCAGCACATCAAAAAAAATAGTACATACACAGAAAAGTGGAAACCTCCTTACATAAGGCATTCCTGGCTATGCCGCAATGAAAACAGGCGTATGCCCATTAATAAAAAAATTGTATTTATTTTCAGGACAAGGTGAAATTTTTAAACGGCCTTTTTTGGTACCTTTGCTACTACGCGGTCGTGACTACAATCAGTGAAATAATTTTAATTTTGGTTCCCACTTGGGAACTAAAATTAGCAAAAACAAATCCAATGGTAAACTCAATGCTCAGATACATGCGCATAGAGGATATAATGGCAATTTTCTTTGTTTATCTTTTTATTATAGGTATGTACAAAAGTAATAATACTTATACATATATTCAATGTTTTTTTTTTTTTTTTTTGGAATCAATATTTCATTACTGAAGCACATAAGAAGCTATATTTGTATCTATACCAAGTGTATTCAATTTTGTTGATTTTTTTTTCAGGAATCGTATCGTATTTTGCGTTAGTGGTGAAAAGCTGCAGAGATTATTCGTTAAAAAATGAAACTCGATCAAATCCAGAGTTTTCAAGCCCCGACCCAACATATGTTGGATTTAGACAGTGTTAATGATTAATACGTAGAATACTAAGTTGAATAGGTAAATAAGCGAATTACCCTAGATCGCTCATTATGAGTAAGTATGGATATTCATTCATACCTAAACTTCATATTTTTTTCTCTCTTTTCTCTCTTAGAATTGAACGCTATTACAGGAAATTATTACTAACGCACTTCTACACTTTTTTTTTAGTATTTTATTCTACTTCACAGCATCTCTACTACTGTACTCAATTCACCTCAAAAAAATAAATAAATAAACGATATAAGTTATTTCATACTTGTGTTGATGTCTACACCGCATTTTAAAACTGGCAAAAAGCACTTGGACCTAGTAAGTACCTCACTTATCGCCTTTTTTTCTAATTGAGCACTTCCATTTCCATCAAAGTAGATGGGGCTAGTCTATTGCACAACCTTAAGCCTGTTACCTTTGTACCATATGGTTTATTCAGGATAATAAGGTCGTATTGCGTACCAACCAACTTATAATGAAAAATTGTATCAGTCAGGACTCAACTCTTTGGAGGGAAATCATGGCCAATATACCTGGGATAACAACTACACAGTTATAATACAGTTACAACTGGGTCGGATTGGATTACGTATTGTAATTTATTTCACATGGGCTTAGAACCTGCATCTTAGCATTAATGTTATCTGGCATATTGCTCTGGTCCTTTGAACCACCAGCTCGGCTTGCCACAGTTTTTTGACGGGTGCTTCTCAAGTATATTCTTATTGCTGGGTCGAAGATATCTGGTGAGTCTGGGAGATTAAATGAGTATGGTCGGATGTGTCTGTAGCATTCAGCCAAATAAGTCTCAAGTCGCCTGAAATCGACCGTCCTGCCATCTTTTAATACACCCAAGTGAGTAAGGCCATCATAAACGTGTTCTCTATGCGTGCAGTATCAAGATGATTTCTAGGGAGGTCTTTTTATTAAGTTTTCGCGTAGTAGTTTCCTGTTGTTGTCTATGCTATCTGCAGGTACCTCATCGCATTGTTAGCTGGGTTTTTACAACACGAGTAGGCGCTGAAACCAGTTACAAGCTTTTTGATTCTGATAATAGACGATGTGCTGTCTAATTATCTCTGTCGTTACTGATAGTGCTCGAAACATAAGCATGTAATAGCTATTAAATTGCACGCAATGCATTACACGTACGTTTTGTCCATATTGGGATTGCAACCTACAACCTCTCGTTTAGTGAGCTGTGGTTTAGCCAGTGGGCAGTTTTTTGACGGTGCTCCTCACGTATTCCGTTACTACTGGGTCGAAGACATCTGGTGAATTTGGTAAATTCAATGAATGTGGTTGAGTGTTCCATGCAAGATAGCGATGTTCACCGGCTTATTATTCCTGTAAGAAGGAGGGAAAATATAATCTTTGGATCTTGCTCCAAACTCAAGTGAGCCTACATGCTACTTGATGGGTCGAAAATGCTATAAAAATTTGTTTCCTCCGCACAATGGGAAATGGAGAGGAGGGAGTAAGCAAGAAATATCGTATTATTTTCGAATAAGACTCCAAGGAACTTGGATTTTTACAGAAATTATTCCGATCTAAAGTCAACTAAAAATCGTAGTAATAGGAGATCAAGTTTCATGACCCTTTCCCCTTGTCACAGTCTTCATACGAGCACCTGATGTTTTCTTTCTGCTTTATTCGTAATATGTAACTATGCAGGTAGGTAAGTGATGTGAAATATTGATTTGACCATGAAAGAAAACAAAAAAAAAAAATGACTCAAATGAAAATTCTACAGCAAATTTCTTTACGGAAGGTTCAATTTGTATGAAAATGATATTCTGTCCTTCTACAAAAAAACATTGGACCGTAAACGAAGTATCTTCCACGAGATCTCCGTGGGAAATGTAACGTATCTATACGGACTCAATGCATCGTATCATCTGTTTTTAATTTTTTTAAACAATTCTCTACCTTTTTTTAATATTTTTGAAATTTTTATACTATATTTATGGATAAATAACAGGTTTTTTTTTGGAAAAAATTACACTGCCTAATTGAATTTACATTACAAAATGGCTGCTCAGAGTTTTTAAAACGCCACAACTCGACGAAAAATTGACCAAAAATTTTGGAGAAAATTTTTTGGGAACCTGTGACTCCCTACGATGTATGTTATAAAATGCGAAATTTGTATCTGTATTTAGTAAAAATTGAAGACAAAAAAAATGCATCTTGGTCCTGTCCCTCAAAAAAACTTGCGCCAGTAGCAAAAATTGTTGTCGAAATGTTTTCCCAATTTGGTTGACCTTTCGTGGTAGGAACGGTTGAAATCAGTTTCCATAGCAGATTCTCTATACTTTAAACTATTTTACCCTTTGGTAAGTAGATTTAGCAAGGATCCTAAGTTGAATGTTATTTCGTAGGATTCAACTTTTTAGCCTTGTTTAGACTGTATTTTGATTTTCTTCAAATTAGTTCCTTGTTTAACGGCTCCTCTTCTCAAGCCATAAAAAAGATTTTATATTTACACCCTTCTCTCCTTTCACTCCGAGTAAATAATCAATTTCCTAAATCTGCGCGAAAATGAGATAAACAGAAATGTAAAAAAACAAAAATATTAACCACCCCCTCATCCGCAAAATTATTTCCTTTTATATTTCCTCTTTTACAATCAATAGTGAAAAACAAACATTCAGTATCATACAAGATACTAAACTGATTCCTTATCAATTTACGTAGGACGAATTCCGAAACTGAAAGTGTCGCAAGTTGAAATAAATGTGGAATATATTCATCATCTTTAAACAATAGAAATTAATACCCAAATACTTAATTCACAGTTACTAGCGTATGGCGACTATTTTTTATCAACAGCCTAGTTCAATTTTAATTATTTTCAAATAAATATTAGCTATTTTTTACTTTTGAAAATGGTGAAAGTGAGAGAATTCTGTTGCGGATGTTCACTTCGAACTGGAACATTGATAATAGCATGGTTTATTCTAGTAAGTACAATTTTAAATTGAAAGTTTTCTATATAGACAGGTACTTGTCGTGCAAATGGTGTGAGGAGATGTAGCATGAGATGACACAGTTCTGACATAAGACTTCTGACAGCAGAAATGATACACTTCTGGCCACGCTTCTGCCAATCACAGATCACTAAATATTTGCAAAACTTAGGACAATGACATTGAAATGGTGCAATTTTAACACCAAGATGACTCTGAAATGGCTTCCTTATGGCATGACTGTGACGTTACTGTGACATATTAAAGACATATATTTAACATCATAGCGACATGTTTTTGACGGGATACTAACTCATTTCTGACGTGATAACGGGCCACTTCTGATGCCAAAAAAAAAACACATTTTGTCGCAAAAATTACTCGTTTCTGACATATTTTATTTTTCATTGTACTGAATTGCTGTGTATTTATTAATTCATTTCGTTATTTATATTAACTTACGAAATTTTAAAATTTTTTTCATGGGTGGTGGGATTTGAAACCAAGACTTCTTGGGTAGAAATCAACTTTTTACCAATTCAGCTACTGTGGCAGTAAGCATTAGAAGACCTACAGGGCATTAACTACTCAATTTTCTGGTTCTGATGAAAATGCGACATTTACTTGACAAAGTATTGGAACAGTAATGGTACAATATTGACATAATAATGAAATGCGTCTGACTGAATTATGACACTTATGTGTTTTTGACTCTATTTTGTCAGTATACTATTGCCATAATAATGACATCTGACATGATTTTAATTTGGTTATGACAATTATGTGACTTAATAATGACACGCTTCTGCCAACATTATGACACTATTTTGACGCTACTTTGGCAGATTTCTGACGCAATTGTGACTAAATGGTGTCGTAAAGGTGTCAAAATCATACTGCAACTGTGTCAGAATGGTGTCATAATATTTTCAGAAGCGTGCCACTACTAAGTCACATTAGTGTCATAATCAAGTCAAAAGCATGTCAGATATCATTATTAATGGTAATAGTGTACTGCCAAAACTGTATCAAAAAGGTGCTATAACATTGTTAACAACATGCCACTACCAAGTTGCAAAATGAAAGTCTATCATGTATATTTCATTAAGGTACCAACAAAAGCGTCAATCATACGACACATTTGTGCCAAAAATAACGCTACACAATGTGAGTCAGAAATATGCCATTCGTGTGTCGCAAAAGGTGTCAGCAGAAACATAAACTTCATGTCAAATTTATGCCAGTAGAGTATGATCTTACAAGCGTCAGAAATATGTCATTTATAGATCATCAAAGTGCCAATAAAAATACCAAACTTATAACATATTTGTGCCATGATAGAGTCATCAAATATGTGACAGTTTAGGTTTCACCTGAAACTCAAAAATTCGCCAAGAGTATACCACTTTTGTGCCATAGAATATTGATGGTGTTTTCTGATTCAAAATTGACACAGTAATTGCCATGTATTTTAAAAGCGGCAGAGCAATCATTATTCTGAATGGTTAAAAATTTTAAAAGGGGGATCTAATGTGTACTGATGACTTGAAAATGATGCGTCACATGACACCAAACTGACACCTTTTGCACGATAGGAGGGTAGGTAGGTAGCTAGGTACTAGATGGTTATTAGTCACTGAAATTTATTCCATAATATTTAAATTGGAAGATTACTTTTTAGGTGTACTGTTCCTTTACCACTGCACTGATCTCGGTACAGTTTGTCAATGGTTTTCGACGAAGCCATTATCCACCATACCCATATTATAAACCTGGTACATCTATCTATACATAATACTGTTTTAAATTTTTTCACTCATGTTAGGGTAATTATTCATTCATGCATATTTTTGTTGCGAACTAGATCCTCTTCCATCATTTTTTTTTGGCTTGGCAATACTTCAAAATATAGCTGGAGGGGCAGTTTCTATCATAGCTATTTGGGCATTAAATAAGGTAAGTTGATGCGCTTCTACGTAGTACATTTAGCTCATTTAGTACGTTTTATATGTCACAGTATGCAGGTGTACAATGCATATATACATTTCAAATTTAAATTATTTCCAGGACAGAGTGAAATTTTTGCAAGGTCTTTTATGGTTTCTTTATTACTTTGTCATCAGCGTAATATTTGATGAAATTTTGCTGATATTAGTACCGAAATTGGAAGCCGAATTGTATGATGTAAATGTATGGCTTAAGATTATTGCAAGTGTTGATAACACTAACATAGAAGAAATTATGTTTATTTCGTTTATACAACTGTTTGAAATAGGTAAAGATAAAAACTTTTATTCAGCGTTATTTTTCTTCAATTTTATGCATTGTCGGATTAAATGGATTAAATTTTATTTATGCATTCATTTTTTTTTTTTTTTTTTTTAGGAATGATTTGTTATTTTATTTTGGTCGTGAAAAACTGCCGAGATTTCATGTCAAATACCGGAACTGTTAATGGTGTACAATTTGCCCGTTCAAATGTGCAATCTGTTGATTTTGTGAATACTTAGTTATTATTTATAGGTACCCTGAAAACTATACGTAAAAATATCATTAATTACCTATTTATCAACGCCACTGTATTTTCATTGATAAGAATAAAAAAAATTATCTACCAATTTTTTTAAAATTCATGATCAACTTTTATACTTAGCTAACAAAATTCGATTGGCTACACATATATACAAATCTGAATACTCATTTCGTAAGTTTTTTCATCATAATATCTGATAATTACTCTAATACGTTCGTATTAAAATTTTATAACCAATTTTGGCAATTTTTTTGAAGGTTAATAGGTACCTGATGTATGCAGTTATATACAAATACGTTGCAGTTGGAACACGCTGTCAAGTACCTGCCAATATTATTCATTTTAACAAGTATTGTTATCGTTTTATTAATTTAATGTGAATCATTAATTGTAATCGAAGGTTTATTATCATTTTAGAGATGATGATATTTCGGCATTTTATATTCGGATATTCGTTGCGAACTGGATGTCTGATTATACTTTTCTTCCTCTTGGTAATTGCTTGCATGTATCAATACGAGATAATATTTTATTATGTGCAAAAAAAATATATTATCGAAATTAATTCATTTAATTTTTAGATAACAGATAGTTTTCGAATTATAGCCAATTTATTTGTACCCGTATACGATGGTGCTGAAAGTAAGAAAATTTAAACTTAACCAGTACCAAGTATATAAAATTTTTAAATAAATTTAAAAAAACCTATAACTATGCATATAGGTACGTATACTAAAAAAGTTAAATCTTAATTTCTTTTTTCTGGCAGAGATTTCAAAGATTTCAATTTACTTCCAAAATTATAGTTTATTATCACGGGTTATCGGATTATTATCTTGCCTTGTCGGACTCATAGGAGTATACAAGGTAATCATTTATTAAAACTATTCTATAATTTAAGTAAGGCCTAGCTAATTTCGTAGAAAAACGAAATCACCGAAGTGTAGATAATGAATAAAAATACAAACGAAAAGATGCAAGACTTTATTGCTAGATTATCAGTATGTTGAAGAGTGAGGACTACAAAATCACAGCTTCGCGATTTAATGAGTAAAATTAGCGTTCAATGTTCAATTTCGTTTTGATGAGGAGTAGTACCTTAAAACTGGAAATGATATTGCCATAAGTATAGTTAAATATGGTAGTCTTGTTGAACAATGCAAATATGTAATATCATCATTAATAACCGATATTTGTTATTGTATGTGGTACTCCCCATGAAAATCATCCAATATATGTATATGATATCACCCTATACTTTCTAAAATACTAAATAAATACCCATAGTAACCAAATTCTTCCATAATAAGTCATAAATACTAAAATACTGGATAATTACCCACATTTACCCAAATATACGGTAATTACCATGCCTAATTACAGAAACACTTGATGATTACCTGTAATTATACAAATACTAGATAATTAGCCGTGATCCCTTAAATGCTTGGATCATACCTGTAATTACTCGTATTTCTGGTAATTGTCCGTAATTACATCAATACCCGGTAGTTATCACTAATTGTACAAATGACTGGTATCTACTAATAATTATATAAATGAGTGGCAGTTACCAGTAATTACACAAACAAAAAGTAATTACTAGTAATAACACAAATGAATAGTAATTACCCGTGATAACACAAATGAGTGGTAATTACCTGTAATTACAAAAATATCTTGTAAGTATTCAAAATGATTTCAACGTCGGATTATTGTCGAAAATTAAACAAATGCCGGAGAATTACCTGTAATTACGTTAATGTGGGGTAATTACACAAATATTAGATAATTACAAGTAATTACAGAAAGATGTAGAATAATTTTCAGTAATTATACAAATATTTGGTGATATCTCGTAATGATGCAAATACTTGAAAATAATCCTTAATAACACAAATATTTTGTGAATTTCCATAATTACGTAATCTTGATAATTACTAATAATTACAAAAATATTTGGTAATCACTCAAAATCACCAAAAATTGTCATTATTACTGCTACATCATTACCAAATTGCTTATCAATTACCCGTAATCATTACCAAAGCTACTGGGTAATAATTTGTAATTACCAAACAAATTAGATAGTTATTTGTAATTACCATGTCAATAATAATCTTTTATCCACATTATCAATACGGTATCTGGTTACTATGTGCAATTGTCGTAATACTTGTTAATTATCAGTAATTACCGTAATGCTTGGTAGTTGGCTGTACATACCAGAACATAATTATATTGATTACAGATTATTACCAACATGGTAATTACGGACATTTACCTAATTTGTGCTGTAATTATAAATTTTTATGCTTTGTTGTTTATTGATCAAAAATCAAGATAAAATATTGAAAACTACTATATGAAAATTCTCACCTAACATATGAAAAAAATTCACTGATTGTCAACGAAATTGATCAAAAGTAACGAAAAAAATGTTGAAAAATAAATGAAAACTGTATAAAAACAAGGAAAAAAACCTTTTAAAATCATCAAAATTTGAGTAAAATTTTGACAAAATTGGCTACAAAGTGCAAAACATTGATCAAAAATCACCGGTAGCCCAAATGTAAAATTACAAGAAAATTAACCTAAAATGTGAAAATAATCGTTAAAAATCATAAAAATATGTTGAAAACAAGTGTAAACTCAACAAAAATACGCAAAAATGCATTCGAAGGTATTGAAAATTGCTTTAAAAATTGATAAAAATGCGAGCAAAATGTGAAAATTTTACAAAAATGTGAAAAAAAAAAACTTGAAAAATCATCGAAATAAGGGTAAATATTTGACAAAAATGGCTAATAATTGTAAGAAAGTGATCAAAAACCACGAAAAAATTTTGAAAAATAAGTGAAATTTGCACAAAAATATAATTAAAATGTTTGAAAATCTCAATTTTTACGGTAAATTTTCACCTAATCCGCAACATTTTTCATAATTTTTGATCATATTCTGCACTTTTTATCCATTTATGTTAAATTTTTTCTCTAATTTCGATGTTTTCTAGCGATTTTTTTCAAATGTTTATCAATTTTCAGTACTTTTAACTCATTTTTGTAACATGTTAATCCAATTTTCAACGGTTTTTAAATATTTTCATCATATTTTGGGTCAATTTTAAAATCATATTTAGTATTTTTATGTGAATTCTAATCAATTTACTGCACTTTTCAACTATGTTTGTCAAATTTTTCACCCGAATTTTAATGATTTTGAACGATTGTTTTATCCCTTGGTATTCAACATTTTCGCGTAATTTTTAATCAATTTTCAATGACTTAGAATAATTTTTTTCATATGAATATTTCAGGGAAATTTTTAATATTTTTCACCATCATTTCGTGATTTTTGATAAATTTCCTGTATTTTCTATGGGTATAAGTAGCGCAAAAATTTTATATAAAAATATAAATTTCTGAAATTCGAGTACTTTTACTTTTTCATTCAATTTATTATTCCAAATCTTGTTTTAAAACATTGTATTTTTTGGGTAACCTGGGGGTTTTCCTGAAAGCGAAGCCTCGTATCTTAGCACCCTAACTTGAAGGGAGTAGCACGCCACTAAATAGGTCTTCACATGAATGCAAAATTAAATAATTACCGGTAAATATAATCTCATGCGACATATTTAATGATGCAGTTTTCAATTGTATCTTTACAGGAACATGCCATCGCGTTAACAATACCTTTTTATTACCTAATGCATTGCATCATATTTGAAACTTTATATATGATTTTATTGGTGATCTCTATTGCTGCATTCAATGTAAGCTATTTTACTTGGGACGAGTTTTGGATCGGAATTGGCTTTCCTCAAATACCTAGATTAATATTCGCCTTACTGCTGCTTGCAACTTATTTCATACAAATAGGTTGGCACCTACCTAATATTTTACTTACATTATATTATTTTAACCGATTAAATAAAAATAAATTGGAATGTCATTTTGCAGTCGTACTGTGCTATTTCGTAATGATTTTGTATTCCTACCAAAAAAAATTTACGAAGCCAAAAATAGAGCATATTCAATCATCTCCTCCTGTAAGCACTTCTCTTCCTTCCTCTCTTTCTTTTGCGTCTCCATCTCTCTCTCCTACAGATACTCCACAAAATAACGAAGAGACTCGAACTGATACTGTAGCTTAAATAACGACCATTTACGGAGGAATTGATCCCAGCAAACAATATTGTGAAGTTTCCGATGTGCTGAAGTAGGCACAGTAAACAGTATAGAATATTTAATTAATTGTACCGTGTATGGGTAACTCAAATACTAAATGTATACCTTTGATGTAAATATTAATAGGATAATTATATAGTTTCTACGCAATTTTTAATTCAATATAAAATTTTATTATTTCTGTTCAAATGAAACATTATAATATTGAAAAATTTCGAAATGTATATCACAACAATAACCAGGAAAATAAAAAATCATAGAAAATATTCTAACAGTCCTTTAAATTTCATTAAACCTCGCAACATGTTGCAAAAATTATTGAAAACAAACAACTTAATTCTATAAATAAGTTGAGATCCATAAAAACCAATGTAAAAAATCAACAAAATATCGTAAAAATTCTTCAAAACAAAAATAAAATTATTTAAATACGTAGTGAAATTTCCATAAAATAACAGGAACCTTAATTATTACCAAAAACTCGAAAAAGCTCTTACTAATTAAAATTGCCCCAAACAACTCAAAAATTAAGCTAAAATCCAACAAAATTATTTTAAATGCATAAACGTCGTCGTAATAATCTTAAACTTCGAAAACGTAACAAAATAGGTCGATATTTTCAAAAGATTGGAACATCAGATCGATTTTTATCTTACTTTAAGTAATTCAATGAGCTTTATGAAATGTTGAACGTTGTTTATATTTTTCAAAAAATTATCATAATAAATAAAAAATATTTTAGGTAAATTTAAAAATATTTTCAACATATTCTTCGACTATTTAATATTTTTGTTTTATATTTAAAAAATTCTACGACCGTCCTGAAGTAAATTCAAACGATTATTCAAACCAATCATTATATTCATACTTTTACGTACATTTTTTAAAATTATGTCACCGTTATTAACGACTATTATTCATCCTTTCTATGAATTTTTAATGGTCAAATTAGTTTTATCATACATCAATATCAAGAAATGGCAGTGATAACGTGATCACAAGGTATCAGAGGATTTTCTACTTCTGTAATTCAAAATTTCCAATTATTATACATTTGATACTCAATTTTCGCCCTAATGTGTCCCAATTTCATGTAAAGATTTCGGTCTTTCAATCATCATCTCCTCACCCTCTGCCAATTAAAGTCTACAAAGCTAGCACAGCATCTTAAAGCATCGTATTAAATTGCAACAATGGACTGTGATGGCAAATTAGGATATACTGAGATGTTATTCTGAGGAGGTATGGAAGGATATAAATTGCTAGTGGTTTGGGAATAGGAAGGATCATTAATTGAAGGAGGCGATACTCTAGATTGTCTATGGTAAGCAACCCTCTGTGATGGTTGTGCGGGTGTGCTATCTTGAACAGGGTCTTCTTTCACTTCCAATCGATATTTGTGGAAAATAAATACCGAATATAGATTGAAAGCTAAAAAAAATATATGATTATTAACATTTAATCAGTAGGGAATACGTAAACCTTTACTTGGGTAAAATGAACACTCACCAGCATAGATCAAAAGTGGAGTCGTAAAACCTACATATTTTAATATCTTATCACGTTCCTTAATCGAAGGATCGTCTTTGGTACCATTTCGAGACATTCCAGTTATTGGTTTTTCATCCTCGTCGATAGGTAGTAATTCGGAAATATTCACCTTAAATGCCCAATAAATGGTGTAAAATATATCCACGAAAAATACGATTATTGTTAAAATCAATGCAGCGGATAGCCATCGGTTGGGAATACTTTTCTGAAGAAAAAAATGATAAGCGAAAAAATTAGCTGAATGGTAGATACAACATTAAACTTCTCAAATAATAAAAGCTAAATATCTTAAACTTACTTTTATGGACATCACAGAAGTAATAATGCAAATCGATAATAATATCACGGTGAGAGATAAACTCGAATAAAAATCATAATCGACAATATCTGTAAAAGAAAAACCTTAATCATGAACGCAGTCACCGATAGATGATTTTTTCTCATTCGAAAAATGAACTAAAATGAGAAAAAAATCACTTACTCCAAGTATCATGATCTTGCATTGGCATAAAATGATGTGTTATTCCAATAATCAAAACCATGATATTCAAATACTAGAAAAAAAAAGATCGTCTCATTCAGACAAAAATAACACCTACTCGATAAGTCAACTTTTTCATACACACGGGTTACTTACCACATTGGTAAAAAGTAAAGCTAACGCTTTAGAATCCAATGATGGATCTTTGATCGGCGTAGAAACCACAACGAGACGTTGAGATGGCAAAGTAGGATGTAAAGTAACTCGTTGAATACACGATCGTTTTATTTCTAATTGGTACTTGGCCAAAATGAAAACTGAATAGAATGTAAAGGCTAAAAACAAAACAATTACCTATTATATTTGGATCTAAAATTGACTTTTTTTGTAAATAAAATTATCGCTATTCATAAAAAAAAAAAAAAAAGATTTTTAAACAGATAAACTAATTTAAGATGAAGTATCCTCCTAAATGAACCCTTCATTTTTTAGCAGTTGAAGTCCTATTTTGCATATTTACGAGCAACTTGTAATATATTCAAACGAAATAATGTGAAAAAAAATTCAGCAACCAAAAATACACTGAAAAGTCAGAATCAAATCTTTCAAAATGAAGCCAATATCCATTGAATGAATAATAATGAAAAATACGAACAGGGGAAAAAAGCTAACGACACCAGGTTTTCCCAGGCGGTCACCCATCCAAGTACTAACCTGGCCCGACGCTGCTTAACTTCGGTGATCGGACGAGAACCGGTGTATTCAACGTGGTATGGACGTTAGCGATAATCCAATATAAAATTTGACTACGAATTTGAAAATTACGAGCAACAAAATTTTGCCAACTTTCCCGAAATGGTTCTAAGATATAAAAAAATTACGAAGTTTTTTAAGTCCGATTTTCATGAATTGAGAAGATATTGGAATTTTCCATTTGTGGAATAACAAAAGGAGGGCTTTAACAGGTTTTTTCTTGAACACAAATAACAGTACAGACAGAAACCTCCTAAAAGCACATCTAAGATCTATACCAAATTTTATTCTCCTAGACAAGTTAAAGTGACACTTAGCGAGGAATCCAACTCCAAAAATAAGAAAAACTGACTAAAAAACTATTTTGGGGGCTATGACGGAGTACAATGAAGCCGAAAAGCCAAAATCCCCCGAAAAACACATCCAAGACCTATAACAATGTACGTACTAAATTTAAACGTCCTAGCTCAATTTGAAAAAACTCAAAAAATAAGAAAACGAGCTCAAAACACCACATTTTGCGACTATAAAGGGACGCAATGAGTCTGAAAAGTCGAAACTTCTGAAAGGCACATGTATGGTCAATATTAAGTCTACATACCGAATTCCAACTTCCTAGCACAATTTGTAGGGTAGATAGGATAGGAACAGAAATTTTTAAAAGTCAAAAATGAGAAACCCCTCATATCTTGGTTCCTACTTGACCTAGCAGACTGGAATATCTAATACAACTTTGAGTTGTCTGTCGACCGACTCAAAAAAGAACAATTTTTGCTACTTTAACCCTTCAGCACCCCCTCTCCAAAATTTGAGCGTAACTGCATTTGGAGTCGAAGTCATACTCACTCCATAATGTCATATTCGCTGACAATATAGCCCTATTTCCTAAATTTATTCAATTTTGGTTGGTATCGAGCTGAGCAAATGATTTTATGTGTTGGGAAAGATAATAATTAAAAATAAATAAATATCTGACATGGTCTCGGTGATCTTCTAGGACCCCAACACAGATTTTTTGATATTCCCTGGGTTGATTGGCTGTAACAGCCCAGTTTTCACTAGCAATATGGCATAGAAAATCAGGTTAAAAATTGAGGGGAAATCAAATGATATGATTGAGATTATCAAGTTATCCAAAAAAATTAATCAATTAAGGCTACAAACTGCGAAAATCGATGATAAAAACCCTTCCCCCTCCTCATCTGCAGTCTTTCATATCTGTGCAAAAATTGGAATTCTACTTATACATTCTTTCATTTTGCAATTTTCATCTGAATTTTATAAAATGTAAGTATGTTAACAAGAAAAGTGGGAAGAAATCAGGTGCCAAAAAAAATACAATAGTTGAGATAATTAATATATCCAGTCGAAATTACTGAATTAGAGCTTCAAAGTGCTTCCCCTCATCTGTAGTATTTTATTACGTACTAAATTTGTTCAAAATGGAGACTCTACTTACACAGTTTTTCATTTGGCAATTCTGCTTTGAATTTTACCAAATTAGTTGGAAAACGAAAAAATAAAAAGCTAACGACACCAGGTTTTCCCAGGCGGTCACCCATCCAAGTACTAACCTGGCCCGACGCTGCTTAACTTCGGTGATCGGACGAGAACCGGTGTATTCAACGTGGTATGGACGTTAGCGATAGATTATTTTACAATTTTACGCTATCTGGAGGTAAAGTTTGTACCACCATCGTCACAGAAAATTTCTTAAATTTTTTAAAAATAGTTTTCAAAAAAAACGAGGAGAGATCAAGTGCCAAAAAAACAAACATAATTGTAACTAAAAATGATGAATGGTTGAGATAATCAATCTCTTCATAAGAAATTGGTCACTTAGAGCTTCACAATGTCACAGATTAAGTATGATAATGCTGAAAGTGGTAATACTGAATTTCTTCAAACTGGTACACGAACAGGATAAAAAAGCTAATGACACCAGGTTTTCCCAGGCAGTCACCCATCCAAGCACTAGCCTGGCCCAACACTGTCTAACTTTGATGATCTGATCGGACGAGAACTGGTGTATTCAACATGGTATGGACTTTAGCAATAAAACGAATATAAAATTTGACCCCGTGAATTGGTAAAATATGCACCACCTTGAACACCAAAAATTCATTAAATTTTCCCAAAATATTATTCAAGATCGTTAGCCGGGTTTTTACAACCAGAGTTCAGTAGTGAGCCACGAGTAGGTGCTCAAACCAGTTATAAGCTTTTTGATTCTGATAATAGATGATGTACTATCTAATACTCTTTGTTGTAACTGGTAGTACTTGATGTATCAAAAATTTACAGAAAAAAGGAGAAAGGAGAAAAGAAAAGTTTTGTAATCAGTGCAGCTAAAAGCCAACTTTTGACACCTATGCCAGACACCAATTTAAAAGCTCAAAGGTCATTTCTTCATCATCATCTCATATTTGCAATTAGAAATTGATTACTAAAACATAGCTTACATTATAGGGTCAATGAGGGTGAGAATCTGTCAAAAAAATGTTTTTGAGTAGAGTCAAGCACACAAATTTGTCACAGGTAGTGTACACACTTCAGTTAGACAGGTTGGTAGATACCTACGTACCTACAAACCTTTGAAGGGAGGATTTCCCCCCATTTTTCTCAACTGGTAAGCGTTTAAATATCCCACTAGCCTCCTAACTCAAATCTAATTTAAAAATTACTCACCGCCATACAAAAGGAGAAAAGGTGCACAAACTCCGTACTTAATAACGTACATGTTTGTTTCTTCTTTCCACTCATCATGACTTGAGACATTATTTCGAGGAAATGGTTCTGCAACCAATTCGTCATCTTGCAAGCTACACGATGGATCATAAATATTCACCCTAAAGGCAAGGTAAACCATGTAAAATGCATAAAATGCCTTCATCAGAAATACCACCATAGTTAACACGAGGATTACTGATAACAGACTAATGGAAGCAGTTTTCTGAAAAATAAGTCAATTTATATCACCATGCTACATAATTAATCAATTGTAGAATATATCGATGGCCACAAAACTTACTTTACTAATGAGCAGATATGCCGCATAGGAAAGTAATAGTGGTACAACCGCCAAAAACAAACGCATGAAAAAATTGTAGTTCGAGATATCTGTAAATAACAATTAGAAAAATCAGTTACTATGCAAGCAAATATCTACTTACATAAGAATAAAGATACAAAAAAATTACTTACTAGGTGGATGAAGATGACATAACATGAAATCAAAATAAATAGTAACTCCAACCGTTATTGGGCAAGCATTTAGAACCTATTATAAAAATTCGAAACAAATTGAGTACTCAGTATGCTATGATTCTATCGCGTAAGACAAAATACAGGCTACTTACCACATTCCAAAGAAGATGAGACCTCACTCTGGAATATGAAGGGGCAGCTCTAACCGTAGCTGAATCCATTTTAGAAAATTTACAAAATAATACCTCTGAATACACATAAAACTACATAACATCTCATATCACTTTCACAACAATTATTCTACTTTATGGTCGGTGTTGGTTGGTTGAAAAAATTAAGAACGCGTTAAAAAATAAACCTCCGACAGCGCTCCGAGAGCACATCGGACTGAATACAGAGGAGAGATGATACAGGTATACGAGTACAGCGTACACAAGGATTCCAGTTTCGAAGATTTGAAATAAAGCAACAACACCAATACATACAATGTGAACTGCGAAGAAAGTAATATATTATACGAATGCTGCCGTTATTGTGAAGAAAAGAGATTAGAACTATGCAGCGCTTGCGTCGTTCATTGAAAGGGAAAAGGGATAGCCAAATAACAAGCAACGTAAACACAAGGGTGAGGTTATAGCGTTTTAGCCCTATAACCAGTAAACAATCTTTTCTACGAGAAAAATACGTATAAATGTGGAAAAATAATACAACATATATTTATATGGGCTTTAGAGTGAATCTTGTCACATCGGACATCAATTTTAAGACAATTTTCAGCATATTTTATGAAGTACATTATAGCTGGAGCTAAAAATTTAATATGGTAGCAGAGTGGCTCTTGAACTCAAAACTATTACTGTACATTATCTGCAAGTTTCAAGGCTGGGGTAGGAACCATATAAGAAATTGTAACATCCCCCACAATACTATGTAACATATAATCAGATTTTCTTCCTTATGAGCTGAACTTACAATAAAAATTTCAAAACAATTCATCTTCTTCAAGAAGAGATGTCATGTTACAGAAGAATGGCTTCAACTTTATCCAAATTGTGATTGAATTTGCTTCAAACTGCTTTAAAGGTATGGTTGAACTACATAGAAGAACTATATGGAGATGACACCAGCCCAGCTCAAATAGAAGTCACAACAGAAGAAACAGCACCTTTAATTGAAATGTGGGAGCTGAGAAATGCTGTGGAGAGAGCAAGAAACAACAAAGCGATTGGAGAAAACCTCATACCAGTGGACTTGATCAAATATATCACGCTAGCATACGAGAAGGATCTTTTGAAGATTATTAACGAGGGTAATGATAAAGGTATACTTCCAGGCCACTTCAAAGCAGTAAATTTTGTACCAATTCCAAAGAATAATTCGCAAAAGAGTACAGAACCATCGCGCTAATGAGCTATGTACTCAAGTTGCTGCTATCAATCATCAATGCCAGAATTGAGAGGAAACTGGATGAAAATGTGAGTGAGGCTCAATATGGCTTAGTAGCTAAGAAAGGAACCAGAGACGCGATAGCACTGCTGAAAATGGTCATTCAAAGAACATTGACAAGGAAGGAATATGTTAGGAATGAAGTAGTCTTAGAAAGAATTAAAGAAGAATGGAAAATACTACTGGACGATGTCGAAAATAGAAAACAGAAATAAGTAGCGCACAAAATTTGAGAAAATGGCATCTTCCTGCTAGCTGTACAGGGAAGAATACAAGGAAAATCAACAACAGTGGTCAGAACCAACTCACCTGGCAAAACCCTGAAAGAAAGTATCAAGTGCGCAAGGAGCCATCTAATATAGGCGTAGATGCACGCAACCTCCTGACAAGCAGAAGCAACATGATGACAAAATTATTCACACTTGATTAGATTGCATCGCTGTGAGCTCTAGCTAGAAGGGCCTAATTTCTAATTTTATTTATAATATCTAAGTAACTTTTTCAACTTACATTTTCATTAACAAAATTTTTATTTATTTGGTTTCAATGCAAGTACAAGTACACACACAAAAGCACAAATACAGGTGTAAGTACAAAAATGCAAGGATACAAGTACAAGTGAGAAATGCGAATGCACAAGTGCACAGGTGCAAGTGCTCATACAAAAGCACAAGTACAAATGTCGCATGCAAATGCACAAGTGCAAGTGATGCATACAATTGCACAACTACAAGTGAGAGTACAAGTTAACAAGCACAAATAAAAGCGCAAGTGAGCTAGTACAAGTAGGTACACATATAAAAGTATAAATATACAAGTACAAGGGTACAAATATAAGTGCAAACACTCCAATAAAAGTGTTAAGTGCACAAAGAGCAAGTGCAAGTGTACAAGGGGCAAGTGCATAAATGCACAGATACAAGTAGCATGTGTCAGTGACACATTAAGTGCAAGTGAGAATGCAAGCGCACAAGGACAAGTGCAAATACCCAAGTACATGTGCTTATGTGCAAGTGCATAATTAATTTATTCTCTGAATTTTTAATGTGAACGGCAGATTTGGCCGATGATAAAATTTTGAAAATTAACATAACCCAGTCCCTTCAATTTTTTGGGTATGCTAACCATTATACTAGCATGTCTTATTCGCTGCACTTTCACTGGTATGAAGGGCATGAAGTTGATGCAAAACATGACCATATAACTCAATTTGGAGGGTGATATTTATTTGAAAAACTTGAAGAAAGGCAAAAATCACCAAAAACAAACTACTTTTCGAAGACTGTGAAGGTATGCAAAAGCTTTAGAAGTCTAAACCTCCAAAATGCATATCTAGAACCCTTACTAAATCTGTTAATCAAATTTCAACTTCTTAGTTCGATTTGAAAAGAAAATAATACTCGGGGAAAATTTGAAAAATGGCAAAAACTAAACCTGCAGCCTCACAAAAAAAAAAACACTTTTATTGGAGCAAAAAAGGTTGGGCAAATTCATGCAATGATGGTGAAAGGTAAAAACCATCAAAAGGCATGTCCAGACAAACTTCTAAATCTACATGTCAAATTTTACCTCCTTCGCTCAATTAGGACGGAAGTTATACGAGAAACTGGTTTTTCTTTAGATCCAAAAGGGAATTCGTTCTTCGTCCAAAAAATAAACACTATTTTCCCTTTTTTGATCTAGAAAAACCAAAAATGTAGGTCAAATACATATTATGACCTCCAATTGTGACATCTCAACTTCTAATATTAACCATGCGTTTTGAAATGCTGATTTTCTGAACCTCTCATCTTCAATACTTTGAAATTTTTTCATCATCGTTTCATAATGGTAACTTTTACCCATTCTTAAATTTTTAGGAAAAAACGCTACAAACCCTGCTCCTTCCTCCCACAAGAATAAAACATATTCTTGACAATCTGCCCAACAGCTGAATAACAAACAAAATTCATTATTATAAGTCTCTTTATAAAAAAACAAAATAATCATTGGTCAGGATACATAAGAAGAATGATACTTGTACAAAAAATTTAACGATGATAATACAGTATTTCGAAAAAATTCCAAAGCTTGTGATTTGAATGTTGAAAAAACTTTCAAAAATGAAAAAAAAATCAAAAATGTTTCTGTACACAAAAAAGTCAAACTTTTATAACAATTAAATTTAAGTAGATACTTGGAAAAAATTAATTTATCAAATTACCATAACTTTAAATAATAATAAGAAAATAATTTATTGAATTTCATCCGCAACCACAATTACTTAAATGTTATGCAGATATTTTTGTTTCTACCACATAAACAGATTGTGAGGGTGAGACAGTAATGATTTTCGAAGGTAAATTCTCGATTTCAGATTCATTATGATGAGAATTTATAGCTGGTTTTTCATTCTCCAATACGACGAAAATACAATAAAATCCACACCAACCTATGTAAGCTGAAAATAATTATTATTGGGTTAATAAAATTAGGCAGAATAAATAAATAACTGCATTTCTACGTTGAATAGGTCTTCAGAAAGTAACAATTAAGATAGTTACAAGATCATTATTTTGTTCATTACTGTACAGTAATTTTTTCATTAATTGCTTCAAACACCAAATTACGCAAAATTTTCAAATTTTGGAACCACTTAATAAATTTAAAAATCGGTCACAATCGCTTTGACATGTACTTTAAAATAGTAGTATAATGTCAAGACATTTCGCCATCCAAGTAGAAATTTCTTCAAAAATATGCGTTCTTCCTTTTCCAATTAGTGCATAAATTTGAAAAAAATCGTGACATTTATAGATTATTTCATCAGTCAATTTAAATCGTAATTTCAATAAAATGGATCTTTAGAATTTTCGGAGTTTTTCAAATTTTTGGAAGTACAGCAATTAGGGGAAGGGGTGAGGATTCAGATTCAAGTCAAAGAGTCCCTTCCCTCTTCCCTCTCACATTTTTTACCAATTTTATTCGACATCGTTTTACAAACAAAGGAAATTTAAATTTCAAAAATAAAAAAAAAAACAAATAAGTCCATTATCGTGGGTAATAAAATCAGCACTCCCTACCTAATTCAATTTTTAACAAATGACTGTCATAAACTTTGCTTTGTATTCAGTAATACACAAAACACGTGTACACATATGAGGGCCTATGTAGTACATACTTGAGGGATTATACTCACCAACAATGCTCAAGAAGAAGCTTGCACCAATAATGTAACTCGTTACTTTATGCTGAACTTCATAATGTTGAGTAGTATTTCGAGGTGAGCTCCGATTTTCGAAAAAACTCACTTTCAATACGAAAAACAACACTGTAGGAGGTACCAGTATGATGATTATCAAAACACACCAAATACAACACTGAAAAATACATTAAGAAGTCATAAAATTTAATTAAGAAAAAATGAAACCCTCGAATTAATGCTAAATTTTTTCACAAAAGTCTACTCACCACCACACTTCCAGGAGGAAGTTCTTCAGAAGTATTCATTTATGAACCATCAGTAGGTAAATTACAAACCACAAAAACAATAATAGAAAAAAGAAATCTCAAATAATTTATCGCAATATTATATCAATTGACTTGAAGTAAAAAACTCCCTAATCTGATGGGAATGGAGAAAGAATTAATACACCAGTGGTGCTTATTGAGGCATAATGGTCAATTGCCAATAAGTAGGTGACGATTCTCATTGAAAATTTAAAAACTTAATACTTGTTCGACAAATGGAAAAGTAATAATTACATAATTTCAATAATTTTCCTTCGTGTGTTTCAAACACATTGCTACAATGAAAGGTACAGGTAGTCTAGGTACTTATATGCTCCATTGTCATGTATTTTGACAACCAACATGTATATTTCGTTGTTCGGTTGCTAAGTTGCATATTTATTTAGGTAAACAGCTAAGTAGATACCAAGTGCATATCGGGAAAACAATGATCAAATACGAACTTCTATCTACATATGAAGATGAGAGTAAGTACCTGGACCTGCAGAAGAGTAGGGGTGAAAGTGTATTAGTAATAACCCACTGTAAATGTAAAATTTTTACTGTTTCTGGTCTAATTTTTTTTTAACCAAGTATTGAAATTTGAAAAAATAAAAAAATATGGTAAATACTTACACACAAGATTTGAACTTTATAACTAAACATACATTTTATTTAATCACCCACCAACAATAACAAATGAACATTACTAAACCATAATTACAGCAATTCGAGATTCAGTGGGCAAAGTAATATATAAGGTGTTGCTGGGCTGGTAACTAGAAGCATTATCAGAGTTTGTTAGCAGTTGAGAATCTGACTTCATGATCTCCTTGCTTAGAAGAAGTAAGCTGAGTAGTTATACTTTGAACAGAGGCTCGTTGAATGCTTATTTTCTCAGCAGTTGCTAGCTGAGTATTTGTATTTTTTTTCTTTGAGCAGAGGCTTGTTGAGTAGTAGGTAGTTGAACAAGCGTCCGTCATGCATTTCGTAGTTCCACATGCAAGTACAAAGTCATTATCTTTGTAATGAACGCATCAAACAAGAAGCTTGAAAATAGATAATAATTGTGAGTATCTAGGTGAATTAATGGTCTGATTTTCTTGAAATCACCTCAAAAACCAATATGTTTTGTAATAAATTTTAAAAATTTTCTCAGCCTCGCATAGACCTAAAAATTGGAGTAACCGCCTCTGAACATCATTATTACAATAGTTCCATTCGTCTCATTTTATAATTTTAATATTTAAACATATCTAGAATATGATCAATTGGTATTTTTGGTCTCACAAAAGATTTGAAAAAAAAAAAATAGTCTTGAGATTTTTCCCACTACATATATACCTGACCATAACTCACTTTTTTGACAACTTTTCACAACGTGTTCAAACTCTCGAGAACACACGCATTGAAGTAAACACAGGTAGTAAAACCATTTCAATACTCTACACCCATCGCACAAATAACAGATAAAATCTGCATAAAAACAGGCGATTATTCACCAGCAGGTAGAGGTACTTAGTATGTCGTTAAAGTTATTTACAATACATTATCGATTATAACAGGCTGTGGTTATTATTTGTAAAGGTTTGTTCCAATCCATTAGCTCTTTCTATGTATGAAGAAAAGGACCAGACTGAAGTCGAGCGAGAGGCCGGTGGTGCCAGTCATTATTCCAGAATAGAGAAAAGGAGACGTGACGACGAACGATGCGACGAAGGGTCGAGTGCCATTAATATAACTTCATATGTACATTTCGATATCATTGTCTAGTAACTTTGGGTGTATTTCAACTACCTATCTTAATTGCTTAAATTCAAAGAAGTAAATATGCCATTTTTTGCAAAAATTTTCATGGAAGGAAAGATAGCTTAGATATCAATCTTTTTCAGCTGAACAAAGTCTGATGTCTAGAGTTTAAAAATTAGTGTTTCTGATATCGGGGTGGTCCGAGGTAATTTTATTATCGCCGAGTTCAGAGAAGAAGTATGATGAAGAATTTTTACGATCAACATGTAGAGACATTTCATGTCAAAACGACCTAAATCTAACCTTGCGACCAGTGCTGCAAAAAAGAAGCCCACCTTCCTCCCTGAGTGAATTTTTTCTCGTGAAAATTCATTTTTACAAATGAAAAACAAGGAAATTTAACGTTCAGAGCATAGAAATATGACAAAATACTAAATTTTTGACCCCTGAACTTCAAATATCCGCAAAAATTTTTGCTCTCGGGAAATACCACTCCTTTCCCCTTCCTGCTCGAAGTTGAAGCACGAGGTCATCTTGCTGGTCTACAGAGAAAATCATCGCCATTTGTTCAGATGGACGAGAAGGGTGTAGTGCTCGTAGTAATTTTCATGCATCTGAAATTTTTCGCCAAACAGATCAACTTTGGAAGTTTATATAGTGTAAGATTGGTTGGACCAAAGATATATCTCTGTAGATCCTTTTATAGAAAACCAAAATCTATTGTTATAATTTTAAAAGCTCTGAGCTAAAATTAAAAAAAAAATTGGCCAGATTTTCGTCACACATTACAGTCATGAGAATTGTGGGTGTAAAGGTTTCGATGGGGCTAAAAAGTCGAAAGCCCAACAGGCACATCAAGGTCCCTACAGACGATACATACCTAATTTCAACTTCCTAGCCCAATTCGGGGAAGAATTATGCGAGGAACAAACTCAAAAAACAGGAAAAAATGACCAAAAAACCACGTATTTGGGGCTGTTATAGGGTGAAATAGGGCTGAAAAGTAGAGGACCCCAAAGGTACATCTAGGACCCCCACTAAATATACATACCTAATTTCAAGTTCCTAGCTCAATTTTGAGGGGAGTTATGTGAGAAACAAACTCAAAAAATGAGAAAAACCTATCAAAATCCACTTTTTTGGGGCTGTAAAGGGGTTCAATGGAGCTAAAAAGTTGGAATCTCCAAAAAGGCACATCTAGGGTACCAACTAAATGTACATACCAAAGTTCTATTTCCTAACTCATTTTGGTGCGAAGATAGGGGAAGAACAGCCCTTTTTTAAGGTCAAAAAGAGGAAAACTCTCATTTCTTCCTTCCTAATTGATTTAAGAGGTTGATTTTTGGATATGTTATACAATTTTGGATTCTCTATGATTTGATTTAAAAAGGGGCAATTTTTGCGTTTCTCACCTCTCAGCACCTTCTCTTCTCCTCCAAATTGGGGCATAACTGAATTTTGGCCCAGTTCATCCCCACTCATATATATTTAATCTGCCGCCAAACTGAGCCGATTGACCGAATTAAAGCGATTTTGGTCGGTATTGAGCGAAATAAATGATTTTAACGTTTGAGGAAAATTGGAGGAGACCTTTTCATTAGGATGGATCATTTATGACTTTTTTTTCGAAAATCGAAACGTAATAGGGTACAATATTTGTGCAGCAGGGACAAAAATTTCAGTGCACGATCTTTTGCAGAAATTCAATTCGACTCCAAAACGGTTTCAAAATTTTTTTTTAAATTCAAAAAAAAATTTTCAAAAAAATTTTATTACAAATAATTTTTGGGCGACTACGGCTATTTTTACCTGGAGAAACTATTTCCGAAGATTTTCGATCGTAAATTCTCTTTAATAGGGTCGTACATTATAACGTACCTTTTTTTTGCCTATTCGCGCATTTTCAAAAAAGAAATCGAAAAAAAAATTAGGACACATTCAAAAATTATCTCAAATGATCTTTTCTTGTAAAACTAGGCATACTAAAACTAGTATTTCTAATATATATTTTTTTAATTTTGAACCGTTTGAGCACCGCATTGAAATTTCTATAAGGAATAGGGTACTGAATTTTTTACCACGTTCTTTTGATCTTGTTCCACAGATATTATGCCCTATTACGCTCAGGTTTTCAAAAAAAAAAAATCAAAAACGACGCACCCTACATTTTATGTTTGCTTTAATCAATCTTATCTTCAAAATTGAATCTCAACATTACTGGGAGGACACAAGAAAAGTCTTGGTCAAAGTTTAAGAAAAAGAAAACGTAAAAGTAAAATGACGTATCAATTTTTATCAATTCAAGAACGCTGAATTTGAATATGGGCTGAATTCTTCGATCCCATTCTTCTCTACGAAAAAAAGGTCAAAATTCAAACAAAAAATTACGATCAATTAAATTACATCGGCATTACTACCAATCTGAGGTCGCTGAATTTCAATATTCTCTTATTTTTCCGACCCGATCATCGAGTATTCCCTTAATAATTGCATAAATAAAAAAAAAAATGTGAAAAAATTTGTCAAGTACCATATTTTGGCTTATTTTTACACCTTTAAAACCATCTAAAACTCATCGTAACAGAATAATTATTTTTAAAAGTGAGCATTGTGGAATTCAAACACAAAATAATTATCGAATAAAATACAAAATTCTTTACAATTTTTTATTAACTGGTACATTTTACATATTGCAATCATTATCGTTACATTCCATCACCTTAAAAAATTATCATTCTTCAACAACTCTTGGCAATGGCGTAAAATAAAAATTACTCAATTCTGATGACAACAGAAGAAGGTTGTGATGGCAAAGTAGGATATAGGGCATTATGGGATTGAGAACTGGAACTGACTTCAGATGATTTTGGAACTTGTTGTGTATCAATACCACTTTTAGAATATGTTAATTGATCTTTTCCTTCTTGATTCATTTGTCGAGTATCTGTTCTTCCAGTATTTTTTCGTTGAACGGGCACATGTTCAGTATTGATACGCATCTTACTGGAACTAGCTAAGCACCCGAGCAATCCAAAATTGCACATACATAATATCGAAATAACGATGGAAACTGAAAACAAATACGAGTAGATTAGTACATAATTATAAAAATTGACGTGTAAAGTTGGCACAATTATAAAGATGCAGAAACTTGAGTAGCGATTTTTTTGCCTCAGGATTGGGGTCATATTTAATATTTAGGAAGCACAACGAACGAAAAGGTCTTCTATTTTTGAAAATGATCCTGTTTTGAGAAACTCTAGCTTTACTCCCCCTCAAATTAGGGGTACACAATTTTAAACCGAGGGTTTTGTAATTGAAAGTCAACTGCATCGATGTGTTTGGTGAAAATCATGGGTGAGGTACCGATGTTTTTTTTCTTCACTTGACCCTTATGTAATTGGCTCATTCCATATCAAAACGACCCAAAAAGTAACTCTGGTCTACCAATTTCGCTCAAAATTTTTTGTAAGTTCCGCTCAGTGGTCTAGTGAAGAAATCAGTCATTTTGATCTTAATTCTTCAGGGGGATGAGGGGCGGCCTTTATAATTTTCGTGAACAGCTCAAATTTGAAGGCTCTTATTTTGAGATTGGTTATACTTAGAATAAATCTGTTTGTGCAGTTTTACAGGTAATTCAAAAAAGATTCGAAATCAATGGACAAGATTTTAAAAGCTCAAAATTGAAGTTTTGTGATGAAAACTCAACTTTTCATGATTATGAAGGTTGAAAACTAGCATTCAAAAATCTAAAAAATTACCATTATGAGAACTTTTTATGTTTGTTTCAACCAACTAATTTTCAAAACGGGATCTCAACACCCTGAAGAAGTAGTGTTGTCGATTTTAATCGATTAAAATTTTGAATTATTTGACCAAGCATTTGCAATCGATTAATCGATTAACTGAATCGTCGATTAATCGATCCACGCTTAAATGATTAACTGTCTAAAATAATCGCCTGTTTGAATTAATCGCGATTAATTCATATAATTATTTAATCGTCGAAGTTGATGAACATGAACTTGTAAGTTGCAAATGATTACTGTAAAGATCTCATGACCACAATTATTTTTGGACCTGAATAACTTCAAATTTTCCATTATATAGAAGTCAAGATCAAGGTAGAAGGGATATTTAGCCAATTTTTTGAACTAGTTGTATCAGTCATTAAATATCAATTACCACAACAATACCAAGCATTTTTATTTTCATTTCGTTTCATTGTTTCAATTTTCAACTGACCAATATTCTCAGAATTTCAAGACAAGAGTCTGTAAGGCAAGACTGTCTCGCCTTGTTTCATCTATTCGTCTCTCTCACTCCTGTCGCCACATACCAAAGCCAAAAAACTTATATTTTTATTCCAAAATTCAAAATGAAGAATATTACTTTTGTTTGTTTCATTACTTCATTCAAATAAAAATTTTACTTTTGTTTATTTCAATATTTCATTCAAATAAAAGTGTTATAAAGACTTCGCGATTATTCTAATCGGTCAATTTTCGATTAATAATCGAATGGATCAATTTTTGAATTATCGATTAATCGAATATTTTTTCAATAATCGACTAGGAAGCAGATGGGTCACAATTTTGCTCAAAATTCAAAGAAATGGAACAGATGATGTGGCATGTTGATTTTCACTAATTCAAGGACGCTGAGTTTGAATATCTGCTTACTTTTTTTATCCGACCCTGACAACTCCCTTTGCCCCTCGACATACTAACATTTCGAAAATTTGAAAAAGGTGATGTAGCATGTCGATTCTTACAAATTCGAGGATGCTCAGTTCGAATGTCAGCTTATTTTCTCAATCTGACTGCTCTGTACTCACATTTTTCGAATTTTTGGTAATTTGAATGTCAGTTTAAAGCACCAGGGGTCGGATCAAGATAATAAGTTGATATCCAATCTTAGCGGTACTGAATTATCATAAATTGATATGGTACACGTCAAAGGTGAGCTTTCATCTCAAAAGTTCAAATTTGAGAATTCAAAATTTTGAGCATGCATTGCATTGCCAATAAAACCGCGCAAATAGGTTTATCCTAAATCTAAGCAATCTTGAAATATGAGTCTTCAAAGTTCAGTTGTTCGACAAAAAATCATGCAATTGCTCGAAAATTACAAGGGTTGTCTCTCGCCACCCTGAAGGGTTGGGACAAAAATAATGGCGATTTCTTCACTAGACTACCGAGAGAAACTCATGAAAAAGTTGTGAACGAAATTGAAAGACCGCAATTACTTTTTGAGTCATTGAAAAAAGGAACGAGCCAGGCGTTAATAAATTATGATTATAAAACATGTTTAGAAAATAAAATTACTAAGACTGTTAAACAAAAGATGTTAGGAAGTACAAAACATATAATTTATACTATTGAGCAAAATAAAAGAGGATTAAGTTCATTCGATGATAAAAGATCTGATACATTAAGTACCTTGGGGACATTGTAGAAAGGAATAATTTTATTCAACACTTGAAAAATCTTAGTGAAAAAGGGAGCTATTGAATAGTAAATAAATAAATAATTAAATAAAATAAATATCAATTTCTTATATAGATCTTGCATAATTATGAGGAAGCGGAAGTCTACTTTGGTC
>FIZR01021684.1:0-20459 GCA_900060175.1 Ferrisia virgata | reverse complement strand
TAAAAAAAAAAAATTTTTTTTTTTTTTTTTTTTTTTTTTTTTTCGATTTCAGTTGATTAAGTATCAAAAATTCCAAAGAAAAATAAAATCAAGTAAACACAGGGAAGACTTCAAGTTCTTAACAGGTATGTAAGTCTCGTCCAATGATAAAAATTGAATATTATAAAATTTAGCTGATTTTTTTTCTTTTTGCAATTCAAGAAACCTGTTTGTAGAGCAATATGCTAATTTTATCGAGGAGTTAATATTTCGCAAAATTTACATAAAGAATAGGTTAAAATGTCCTGATTCCTACATTTAGTTTGTTGTTTGTCGAAAAAATACCTATCTAGTTTAAAAGTTGAAATAAGTACAGCGAATATGTCACTATAAGGGTCACAATGATAATAAATTTTACCAAAACGTGTGTTAAGCAGAATTTGTTCCTTTTTGATTGATTCGAAATGATCTTAAAATCGGTATAAATTGGAAAAAAATATGAACGGTGACACATACCCATTGATTTACTTACACATGCATAGCAAAATTTTGACAAGTAACTGTAAATTGATTTGAATGGAACGAACATTTGTGGGTAATAAGAGAAAACATTAGAATTACGATATTCTTTATAAGAACCTGAAATGCTTAAATGATCAATATTTAAGGACAAAGAATAAGATTGAAATATCCACCACGGTGTTCGCTATTTCTCTTCCGAGCTTATACCTACTAATTGATGAAACATTAGACGTGCTTTATCACCAGTTTAGGTATATCTGTAACGGTTTGAATTAGATACCATCAAGGTGTATCACGTTTGAGTTCATCAATCATACCACGAATGAGTAGAAGTGCCTACGTATTATGACTTAACGTAATCGAATTTAATTAAGTAGTACTTTATGTCGCAAACTCACCTTAAAACTTTGTCCAATCACACGTTTATAAAATTCATCACCCATTTGATGATACTTGTTTTCTTGTGGATTGTGGACCTTCACACACTATCACAGAAACTGTACGTAGGTATAGTAAATGACACCAAAGTTGAGAGTAAAAAAAAAACCGTACTTAGACGAAGGTTCTAATCGCGTGCACAAGACTTTTAAAACAGCTTACTTAAAATTAACGTTACGCATTGTGAACTTCTTGGCCGTACAAATAAATTTTGACAACTACTCGTTACTTCGTAATAACCTACGTTGTACCAGAAAAATTAGCATCAACGTGCCCTGTAAGTGGGAACGACGAGGTCGTTCTTAACTAGTTTATGGACGCAGTGTTACCAAAACATTGTGCTAGGTATTATGGCGAAAAAAGTATCGTACTAGGACAGTTGTGCTTAATTAGTAACCCTTATGTAATACCATATGATAAATTCATATTGCTGATGTTGTAAGGTTGATATGCATTTTTAATTAATTAATTTTTAATGTTTTTATCGTGATTCATTTTCACGTTGGAAAGACACTTAAATTTAACTTATCGAGTATTTCAAAAAATAATATATTGTCAACTCGTATACTTGCTCACTAATCCATTCTAGGCGGAGTGTTCTTTTTTTTTAGCCTGATTTTCTATGTCATATTGCCAATGAAAACCAAGCTATTACAGTCTATCGACCAATTGCGGATCGGGGCGGGGGGAATATAAAAAAAATCCGTTTTGGGAGCCTAGAAGACCATCAAGACAATTTTTAGCCATGTCAGGCATTTATTTATTTTTTTATTTTATTTTCCCCCTCAAACATTAAAATTATTTACTCCGCTCGATACCGAGCAAAATCGATCCAATTCGGTCAATCGGCTCAATTTGGCAGCAGTTCAGATATATCTGAGTGGGGATGACCATGGGTCAAAATTCAGTTTAGCACAATTTTAGGGAAAGGGGTACTGAGGGACCAAAAAGGCAAAAATATCCCTTTTTTAGGCCAATTCATATAGAACCAAAAGTTGTATAGCATATCCAAAAATCAACCTCCTAAGTCAATTAGGTGGGAAGATATGGGGCTTTCCCCTCATTTTGACCTTTAAAAAGAGCTGTTCCACCTCTATCTCCCCACCAAAATGAGCTAGGAAGTTGACATTTAGTATGTTGATTTAGCAAGGATCCTAGATGTGCCTTTTATGGATCTCGACTTTTCATCCCCATGTTATCCTCTCACAGTTCCAAAAAAGTGGTTTGTTTTGTCTTTTTTTCTTATTTTTTGAGTTCGTTCCTCGCATAACTCCCCTCCAAATTGAGCTGAGAAGTTGAAATTAGGTATGCGCATTTAGTAGGGCTCTTAGATAAGATTTTTGGATATCTCGACTTTTCAGCCTCATTTCACCCTCTCGTAGCCTTAAATATGTGATTGTTTGGTAGATTTTTCTAATTTTCAGAGTTTATTCTTCGCATAACTTCCCTCCAAATTGAGCTAGGATAATTTATAACTGACATTTTTGGTAATTTGATTGTGGTGTTTGGTAAATTATGAGTATAGTACCTTAAGTGAGCTTGACTCATCTTGATTCTTCGCTTCATAAATAACGTTCCGCCAATTCGAGCAAAATTTTACGGTTTGTGATTCTTCAAAGTTGAGAATTATGTTTTAGAAAAAAATCATGCTGTGTTTTTTTTCCATTATTTTTTTATTTTTTTCATTCAAAAATTAGGTATTTAGTTTTACTAAATGAACGTGAAATTATGATATACATAGATACGTTACTCATGTGTAATGGATATTGCCCAACTAATACTCGTTTTTTTTTTTGGAATTTTGGTAGCGAACTTGAGTAATTAAAAGGGAAAACCATTTTATTTCGAAGTAGAAGAAAAATGTAATTCTGAAACTGATTATCATAATGGAGAAATTGCGGTTACCTGATGTGCAAATCAAGTAAAATATGAATAAATTTTTCACTCGGTTCTGTATTGATTAGAATTTCCCACAGTTGGGTACCTAAGCTTGATCTGATGGTGTTTTGATTAAATGCGAATAGATTACAATTCAGCCAAGTTGAAGATTAAGAAAAAAGATCAACCTGCCTGAAAACGCGAAAAAATTGTTTTTTTTTTTTTTTTTATCGTGAGTAAGACTCACGAGTTAGAAATTTTTACACCGAAAAGCGAAATTAAAATTTTTTCAAGCAATTAGAAAAAGAGTAGATGATACAGATTTTAGGAGAACTTCATTATACAGTTTCTGGAGCCCTTCTTATGCCGTCACTGTAGACGTCCTAACAACGTGTTATCTATACCAGACTATTTATTTACTTCATTTTTTTCCAAGGCTTTAGAGCGAAATGCAAAAAGCAGAACGAAACGAAGAAAACAAAACGATTTTGAAAAGAGAAAAGAGATGGAAACGAAACACTCTTCGCTTGAGAAGGAACGTTAAACTTTTGAAACGTAATAAAAATTAAACAAAAAAATTGAGATCGAATAGGAACAAATCAATTTGCATCAAATTAATATTTTAACAAATTTAAAAAAAATGTGAAAATTAAAAATGAATTCTTCAGTAAAACATATCTGAAATAATTTTGTAAAAATTAAAAACAAATTTAAATCGAAATGGAATTTTAACAAAAGTGATTCAAATTTTCACGAAATTAATTCAGTATTGTTAAAATTTCAATTTCGACTCAAGTTCATTTCAAATTTTTACGAGAATATTCAAGTTTTGTTAAAAATTTCATTTTGATTCCAGTTCATTTCAAATTATTACAAAATGTTTACAGATTGGTTAAAATTTCATTTCGACCTTTTTCAAACCCATTCATGGTCAATCAAACGCTTTCGGAAATATCTCAGAACCATCTCTGAACCTTCACAACCCTTTTCAAAACCCTTCATGATCCTTCCATTTCCTTCAGAACCATCTGAGAAAAATCACAACCCTTTCCAAAACCTGTAATGAACCTTCATCATCCTTCAGAACCATCTTATAACCTTCACAACCCCTTTAAAAACCCTTCATGATCCTTCAACATCCATCAAAACCACTTCAGAACCTTCACAACCCATTTCAAAGCCATTTATGATCATTCAGCAACCACCATAGCCATCATAGAATCATCTCAGAACTATCACAGCCCATTTCAAAACTTTTCATGATCATTCATTTAACATCAGAACCATTTCAGAAACATTAAAGCCATTTTTAAAACCATTCATAATCATTCAATGTCATCAGAGCCATCCCAGAACCATCAAAACACATTTCAAAATCATTCACAACCATTCAACATTCAACAGAATCATCACAGAACCATCTCAGAACCACCAAAAGCCTTTCCTAGACCATTCATAAACATTCAGCATCCATCAGAATCACCCCAGAACTATCTCAGAACCACTAAAAGCCTTTCCTAGACCATTCATAAACATTCAGCATCCATCAGAATCACCCCAGAACTATCTCAGAACCTTCACAACCATTTTAAAAACCATTTGTTATCATTCAACAGCCATCAGAACCATCCCAGAACCATCTAACCCCATTTCAAAATCATTCCCAACTATTCAACATTTAACAGAACCATCTCAGAACCATCAAAAGCCTTTTCCAGATCATTCATAAACATTCAAAATCAATCAGAACCACCCTAAAACCATCTCAGAACCTTCACAACCCATTTCAAACTCATTCATGATCATTCAACAACCATCAGAACCATCCCAAAAACATCTCAGTACCTTTACAACCCATTTCAAAACCCTCCATCATCATTCAACAGCTGTCTGAACCATCTCAGAACTTTCACAACCATTTTAAAAATCATTTGTTATCATTCAACAGCCATCAGAACCATCCCAGAACCATCAAAGCCCTTTTCAAAACCATTCATGATCATTCAATCATGATCACAACCACCCCCAGAACTATTGCAGAACCTTCACAACCCATTTCAAAATACTTCTTGATCATTCAACAGCTTTCTGAACCATCCCAAAACCATTCCCTTACAAAAAATTTCACTAACCTTTCAACCCCTCCAGAACCCTCCCGAGAATTTTAACAATCCTTCACGAGCTTTTAGAACCTTTTGCAACAACTGACACAGCACTTCAACAGCTTTCAGAACCCTTTCCAGAACTTTCATGATCCTTCCAAAAAGTCGTCTGTTAGCAATTTGAAACTGAAGTAAAAAATTACATTGCTGAGGTTACTTTCCCTTGAAGCTTCAAACTTTAATGTCTCTAGCTCCATCTACTTTCATAGTTTCCACTAACAGCTTCAGAATTCATTTAAATACCCAGAATTCTGGGGAATGCGAGTAATTTCAAGATGGGGAACAAATAAATATTTAGTTCACTTCATTCTCGACTACCATCAACTTGGGAGAAAAAGCCCTTTAAATTAATTTCAGTTCACTTTTATGGATTTCCATTAATACTTCAGAAGATTTTAAAATAATGGCGACTGAGAAAATTTTTTTGTTTTCCTGCCGAGTTAGGAACATGCAACTTACCAAACTATATTTGTGAAATGGTTGCTATTTGCGAAATATTTGCGGAACAAATCGACATATGCCTAGATACTTGTGAATAAATTATTTCCCAAAATTATCATAATTTGTTACGCCCATGTCTCATTACACTCGACAAAAATCTACATTTTAATTCATCTTGCTGTTCGTTGCAGTCTGCTGATAACCTGAAACAGATAAGAAAGCAGTGCGAAGGCACATCTAGGATCCCTATTAAAAGTTCGTAGCTGAATTTGGCGGGGAGATTCTGGTGGAATAGCCCTTTTTCAGTGTCAGAAAGGAGGAAAGCCCTCATACATCTCGTCCTAATTAACCTAGGAGATTAATTTTTGGATATGTTATACAACTTTGGATTCTCTATTGATTGACCCAAAAAAGAAAAATTTGGTGTTTTTGGTTCCTCAGCATCCCCTCTTCCAAATTGGGGTAAAATTGAATTTTGACCCCAGGTCATTCCCACTCATATATATACATATATATATGTGTGTGTGTGTGTAATCCGCCGCTAAACTGAGCCGATTAACCGAATTGAAGCGATTTTGGTCAGTATCGAGCAAACTAAACGATTTTATTGTTCGGGGAAAAAAAATAAAAATTGAAAGCTGACATCTTCTAGAACCCCAAAACGGATTTTGTTGGTATTCCCCCTTCCCTGGTTTTCATTCACAATATGTCATAAAAAATCAGGCTAAAAAAAAAAGATGTGATAAACATTAAATTTAACTCTGGTGCACGCATCGATGAAAATATTTTTATAAATAACAAAACGGTCATCTTTTTCAATAACACGTTGGATAATTTTATAAAAAGCCATTAATACGCTACGAAGATCGATACTTACATAATCACCTGTACAAAGGAACACATGCATGCGACATATCAGGCGCCTTTCATCTACAATAAAGGACGATGACAAGTAATTGAGATGATGCTTTTAAAGGTGTGGGCAAAACACCTACTGGTTGCTGAGAGTTTTAAAGATGACACCTTACACTTACACGTTTATATAAATTCTTTCTTTGGAAAAAATATGTAGCAGTTTTGCCCGTTGAAAATGAACCTGGTGTATTATTTTGTGAGTGTTGTTGATTTATTTTATTTTGTAATAGTTTGAATTTTTTAATTACGCTGCATTCCGTTATTTTTTCAAAAAAAAAAAAAAAAGCTTTTGTGTGGCTTTTATCTATTAGTTAGCTTTGTTTTTCCTTATTTCGTGAATGTGGTAAAGGTAAATCGAATGTACTACTTTGATTGAGTTTAAAAGAATATGGGAAAGAGTTTCTTGTGTTTTATTCTGATTTGTGCTTTTGTTTAAATGTATCGTTGACGATATTGTGCAGCTTTTGAAATTCTAAAATCGTTTTTATGTCGAGAATATTTCAATCTACGGTACCTGATTTTATTTTACAGGTAACGTTATATATCATCATGGTTATATTATCGATTAAAACTGAAACATCTTCGATTCGAGCTGTACTGACGAAAAATTGGAAGAAATCGAAAAAAATGATATACTGTCGAGAACAGTTGAAATTATCCTATGGTCCAGAGTTTAGTCCTCTTTTACTAAATAACTTTTGTGCATACTTAATCGAATCTAATTGGGAATTCTTACCAATAATATCGAAAAAATCTATATCATTGTGCGATTGCGGTGTTGAAGAAACAACAATAGATCTAGGAGTTGATTTTTATCCTCGATACATTGTCGAACGTAAATGCTTGAAGAGGCCATGTTGCGAATACACCAGTAACTTGTGTCAAGATATTGTTATTTCAAAGGCAGTTTATAAAATTCAAAATTTCACCGATCAAGATAATAAACTGGTCGTTAGCCAAACGGGTCAATGCGTATATTTCAGAAATATTGATATTAGTGTCGGGTGCCAATGTTCTTCATGATTTTGCCTCTCAATCGTATTGTGTGTTCAGTTTCTTGTTATCGCTGTAATGTGATCTTTATCTATTTCATTTCCATAGTATACTTCAATTATATAATATATCGTGTAACTTATGAGTCTTAAGTTGGATTTATTAACAACTTTAAACGAGACAAGCTTTCAAATTTGGGATAAATTCGAGTTCTTTGGGTATACTTTCTTAGTTTTATTTTAATTTATCGCTTTTATTCGGCTCTGTTTTCTAATTTTTCACGAATCTCTCGTGCTCCTTTATCTGGTTTGAAAAATTTTCGTTTGTTTGAATTTTAATCCAAAGTCAAACTCCAAACTTGTGTTTACATTTTATGCAATTTTGAACGAATTTCCTCGAGCATCGAGCCTCTAAGAAGTCCAAGAAAAATTACGACAATGATTTAAAAATTAAAATCATGCCTATCATGTACTTTACTAAGGTGGACTGAATTTTGCTTTTTTTGGAAATTTGCAAACAGCGAGGTTACAATAGTTACGAAATGACCTACAAAAGTATTTGGTAAAAATTTCACTCTCCCAACTCTGATTTCAAATTAGCAAAACTCACTTGGAAGTTCGAAAATTTTACAATTTTCGAAATATCGAATTACAATTTTTTTCGAGAATTTTATCCGATAATGGAATTATTATGGATACAGGAAATTTGTGCTTTTCCCCCTTTTTTCAAGGTGCGATTTTCTGAAACACCAGGAAGGAAATTTTTTCGGGAAACGACTCCCTGAAATGGATTTAGGACATTAATTTTAAATGATCGAGCGTAATATTTTAATTTAATCCCCTACTGACGATTTTTCAGGGTCACTCAAAAATGGTCGTTTTATGTATACGTATTTTGAAATAAATTTGTGAATTTGTCAAAAGTGGACAAAGTAATTTTTCGAAAAAAATTTAATTACCAGGGACACATTTTATCTATTCTAGACTCTCAAAGGCGATTTTTCTTTTTTTTTTCTTTTTTTGAACATAAGTGGGTTTTTAGGGAGTCGCAGGCTGGGGGCCAAGCCCCTCAGATGTTAAATTAAGCCGTCAGAAAGTTTTTTCCATGTATGATGAATATGTAATAAATGACTGAAATCGTTTTGAAACTAATTAAATTTTTTTTGAAATATTCAAAACATTATGAAAATTGATTAAAATATTGAAATTTTAGTAATATTTTGATACGATTCTGCTAAAAAACTTTATCTTGAAGCTAAAACTTTGAAAAATGCACCTTTTTTCCTTTGAAAATCTACTTTTTTCAAAATTTTCATTTCCGTTTCTCCCTCAAAATTTAGCTTCCAATCTGCTCTTCCTCCTCCTCCTCCCTCCCCCCACAAAAATATTCTCAATCAACTAAAATGTAAATATTCATTCCATTTGTTTTGTTTACCTTCCTAAGGGCTTAGCCCATCCATCCTCCCAAACCAAATGATCAAATTCTGCCTATGTTTTTGAACTATTTGTACTGTATTTTTGTATCCTGGAATACCAATTGAGAACCTATGAAAAGGACAATAAATAAACATAAGTATACTTGGTCTGTTTTCATAAGAATTAATTGAAAAAAAATTTTGAATAATGTGAAAAAATTCTTGAAAAAATACAAAAAAACTATTTTTTATGCACGCCTGAAAAATGGTCTGTGGGGGATAAGATTAAAGTATTGGGCTTCAGCATATAAAATTGATGTTATAAATCCATTTCAGTGGCGGAGGGGGGGGGTCTCGAAAAATTTTTCTTCATAGTTTTTCAGAAAATCGTGAAAACGCCAACAGCGACATCCTTTAAAAACCATCGAAAAAAGGAAACGGCAAAAATTTTTCAACAAAGATCATTTTAAATTCAAACATGCATAATAATTCCATTTTTGGGTAAAATTTTCTAAAAAAAATTTTTATTTGAGCTTAAAAATTTAATTACGAAAATTTTTTTTTTTAAAATAGAGTAATTTCACAAATTCAGGGGTTTTTAAAAAATGTAACTTCTTACGTGTTTTCATGATTTTCTGAAAAACTATTTAAGAAATTTTTTTGAAAAATACCCTCTCAAAATAGATGTAGGACATCAATTTTGGATGAATGAACGCAACATTTCAGTTTCACCTCTTGTAGCCGATTTTTTAGCAACACTTAAAAAAAGCTATTTTCCGTGTTTTCTAAAATGAATTGGTTAAAAATTGGAAAAATGCTTGAATTGAAAAAAATTTGTTAAAGGGCTCATATTTCATTCATTTTAGACCCTCGAAAACGATGTTTCATTTTTTTCATCTTTTAGAACCATTTTATAATGTTTTTAATACCTTTTGAAAACCCCGAAAAAATCACAAAGGATGGAAATCGACTTTAAATGAATAAAGGTATATGTACTCAGAGCATTTCACAAAGAATTCAATGAAAAACAATTTTCAATAATACCGAAAGAATTTGAATTGAACCACATTTTTTGAGGTCTTTCTGCAACTACTGCGACCTCAAAAAAATAATTTGGTAAAAATTTCAACTTTCCAACTCAATTTTTTAAACTTGCAAAACTGGCTCAAAGTTTGCTAATTTACAAAAATCTTAAAAATTTTTTCTATTCAATTTTTCTCAAAAATGAAATTACTGCATATAATATTTATATCCAAAATTACCATTGTTTGAAAATTTTCATCATTTCCTTTATTTTTGGGGCAGTTTCAAAAATTTTACTTTTTCCATTATTTTACAAATTTCTGAAAAACTTTAATAGACATTTTTATTTGAAAAATGCCCTCCAGAAGTAGATGTGGGGCATTAATTTTAAATAATGAAAATTTGGTATGAATGGTTCAAAAAAAAGTAAAAAAAAAAAAAAAAAAATGAAAAATTGCTTTCTAGGGTGTAAAAAGGATAAAATATGCTCCCTTTGATAATTTTTTTTAGAAATGCATTTTTTCGAATTTCAGCAATATTTATTGCATCTGAAAAATCGGCTACAGGAGGTAAAATAGCAGCTGTATAAATTTGATCATCTAAAATGGGAGTTTTTCAACAAAATTTCCTTGACTATTTCTCAGAAAATCGTAAAAAAATTAAAGAATTGAAATTTTTTTAGAAACCCACGAAAAAAAGGGAAATGCTGGAAGGCAATAGCAAGGTATAGAGGGTTTCAGAATTCAAATTTTTTGAAAAACCATTCAGACACTTCACTGGTGAAATATAATTTTTATGAATATTCGCGATTTTTTAAGAGGATTTTTGCATGTATTGTTGTTTTTTTTTTTGCTAATTTTTGACCAATATTTTTCAAACTTAGTGTGAAAGTAAAAGTACCTAGAGAAAGTGCTGTGGAATTTTTTCAGATTTTTTTGACCTTAATTATGACCTTGAAATGCGATTTGGAAACTTCGAGTAGCTTTGTTAACACTTATTTTAGAGCTAGAAATTAAAAAAAATTTTCTCAAATCATGGTTCCCTCTACAGTCTTTCAAAATCATTTTTTTTTTGCATTGTGAAAAATGAAAGACACATTATAGCTTGATCATTTAATTCGCGATTTTATACGTAACGTCCGTTAAGCATAAAATTACCGACTAAATTCATACTTTTGATGGCTGTAAAGGGGTCCGCCACACAAAAAAATTTGAAAAAAATATAGAAAGAAAAGTTACTCGTAATAACTCAAGAATTTTTCTTTTCAGTTTCCAGCTCTAGAATGAGGGCTTACAAGTCCTCCTTAAAGTTTTCAAAACTCATTTCAAGGTCATACTAAAGCTCCGAAAAATCTGAAAAAATTCCACAACACTCCCCCCTTAGGTATCTTCATTTTCATACCAAGTTTGAAAAAAATCGGTTAAAAAATTCAAGTAAAAAAAAAATTAGTGTAAAAATCCTCTCGAAAGTGTCTCCTAGTGACTAGATCAAAAAATTACGAATACACTTAAAAAACCAATTTTACCAGTGTATAAATAGTTTCTTAAAGAATTTTAGTTCTGAAACTCAAGGTCAAATCGTCCTCCTTTCCTTGCTATTGCCTTTGCCAACAATGATAATTTTGGATATAAATATGAGTAATAATTCCAATTTTTTTTTTTATTTCGAAAATTTCGTTTTCGATTTTTTAAAAATATTTGAAAATTAGTAAACCTTAAGTCAGTTTTGCAACTTTAAAAAATCGAGTTAAAACCCTGAAATTTTCACCACATCTTTTTCGAGATCATTTTTCAACCATTTGATCCCACCATTTTTCAGATTTCCGAAAGAGCAAAATTCGACCTATTCTAGTTCTTAGGTACTTACCTGTTCCAACTGTATTGCGTATGAAATTTTTTACGTGTTCATTTTCTGAAAATTCTGCCTAATTTATTGGAGATTTTTTTTCAATTTTTCCCCTTTATTTGGGCTCGAATGTTTCGGTTACAGATTAATACGAAATCTTCGCATCAAAACATCTCTTGCAATATTGTCAATTGTCATTCCTTCGAATTTACAAATAGGCAACATATTACGCTTTCAAGTGTCCTCGCTTAAACACAAATACACGCATCGCCTTACATTGTTTTTTTTTTTTTTCGATCCAACTAGGACACCTTCTGCGCAAATAGCTGCCAAAACACGTGTAATAAAATAGAGTATTATCGAAACAAAAACTCATACTTATATTTATATGTACAAAAATTTACCTTAATGATAATAACTAGAACACTGAATGAAAATTTGTATTAGCTCAGCTGCGTACCATACTATATTTACTTTAACAAATAAATAACAACATTATTATACACGCGCACGTATGAATTATTTCAGTCAGCTGATTTAAGAGCAAATCAAGTTTGGGACAGTGGACAATCGATGATTTCAACAGGTCTGCTCTCCGGACTCCTGGGCACGTCTGTTCCAAAGAAACTGAAATCTTTTCGTTGTTTACGATTTTTTCGCGTTTTTCGAATACAATTAACCAGAGGTAAGGTTGAATTTCCAGTATATAAAATTTGCTCGTAGATGGCTTTGATTGAAACGTTGTAATCGCAGCCAGGAACCAAATCGTAAATTTCGAATTGAGGTATCTGCAAGAATACGCACTATACTCGTTTTTAAATGAACCATTGTGTGTGTGTGTATACGTACAAGATGGTAGTATGTGTTTAAAATTTTCGTACAATTTTTCCACATATACGTACTGTGCTTTTCGCCACGTACCAACCAATGTACTCTTTGCACGATTCATTGGGTGTCCAAGTAATCGAGTAATTGGTAGTGGCATTTTCCGAAATCGGCTCCCATTCTACGTAAGCGTATAAATTATCCTGGACCCAGTATAATTTAGTAACTTGAATATTTTGGATGATATCTTTGTATTTAAGATTCATATCAGCTGCCTTGATTTTTCTTCGTTTTTTCGTCGCTGCGTTCAAAAAAATAACTTGTAAATAAGAGAATAAATTGTCGCCGGAGAGGTAAAAAAAAAAAAAAAAAAAAAAAGCTGTCGCCAGTATACGTATAGCTGGATATACTATAAGTAGGTACTTACGAGGACGTTCGTGAGTTCTCACAACTATACGAGCTGGTCTGCCCGATATTTTTCTATCGTCGAATTTTACCATAGCCAGTAATTCTAGAAAGTATTCCGTTTTTGGCAGAATATTATTTAGCCAATAGTGATCCAAGTTCTGCGAATTTAAGTACAAACATACGTATATACGAATATGTTGATTATTTTGTATAATTAATGCTGTAATCGATTTGCGATTAAAATCACAGTACGTAGGTATAGGTACACTCGTACTTACTCCCGCCAGGTATTTATTATTCTGATATAATGTGTCGTTCTTCAACATACTCCACGTTAGTTTGTAACGATAAATTGGTACCAAGGTTTGCGGTCGTTTCCAAATTAATAGAAATCTGAGCGTGCTGTTACCCCAAGATTGTGCTCCTATTCCGAAATCTATCGGTTCTTCAGGTGTAAGATCGGTTACTATGGGAAAAAATTATCGTTAAAACTATCACAGAGTTTCGATCGATAGTTAGGACACTGGATGGGTAAATAAAAATGTTCTAAATGAGCCGACGAAAGGTTTAATTTCCATTTTTTTTTCGAAAATTGTCGATAATGATGAAAAGAAGTTATGTATGTAGAAGTGACATCAAACGAATGTGGTAAAAATTTAGCAGCCCCAACTTAACCCTTTAACAAGGCCCAGCACCCTCTTTTTAGCCTGATTTTTCGTATCATATTGTCAGCGAAAATTAGGCTATTGCGGGCTATCCATCTACATCGGATGGAGGAGGAGGGGAGAGGTATCAATGAAATCCGTTTTCAGATGCTAGAAGACCGTTTGATCATTTTTTGCCATGTCGAATATTTGTCTTTTTTTAGTTTTTGGCATGAATATTTATTTTTTGATCAAAAACTCGTGACGATAGGTGCTTGCATCATTTTTGTTTTACTACGCAATAATAAAATCGAATGTCAAAATGTAGTAAAGATAACAGTACACGTTTTTCATTTGAAGTTTTTGATCAAAAACTCGAGATATGAAATGATTATGAATGTTTTTTGCGTTCTATTTTGTAATGTTAACATGAATAGGTTTAATTGGAAAAAATAAAAATTTTAAAATAGAAAAATTAAAAATGTCAAAATAAAAATTGTAAAAAAATTGTAAAAAATAGAAAAGTAAAAAAATTAAAAATATGGAAAATTTTTTTAATTTTTAAATTATAAAATAAAAAAAAATATGAAAAAAGCCAATCATTAAAAAAATTAAAGTAGTTAAAAAATACATGGTACTTTTTGCTTACAAAGAGTAAACATCGAAATGATGTAGTTTTTTACATTTTAAACGAAGTTGATACAATTATTTCTCTTTTTTTAACATAGATATGTCTTGAGGCGAGGAGTAATTTCCTGGAAACGTGACGTTTTTGATTATTGATTTGAAATTTTTTATCACTTGTATGATTAGCCTGAGTTTCTGTCATATTGTCAATGAAAACCAGGCCACTACAGTCTATCAGCCAACAGTTGTGGGGGGGGGGAGCAATCCGTTTTGTGGCCTTAGAAGGTCGTTAAGATAATTTTTGGCAGTGTCAGATATTTATTTTTATTTTTTTCTCGAACATTAAGATCATTTACTTCACTTGATATTGACCAAAATCGGTTCAATTCGGTGAATCGGTTCAGTTTGGTGGCGGATTAGATATATCTGAGTGGGAATAACCTTGGGCTAAAATTCCCTTTTGCCCCATTTTGGGGGAGGGGGTGCTGAAGATCCAAAAACATAAAAATTGTTCTTTTCAAGCCAATCAATAGAGAATCCAAAGTTGTATAATGTACCCAAAAATCAACTTCCTAGGTCAATTAGGAGGGGAGATATGAGGGTTTTTCCTTTTTGATCTTGAAAAACGGTGTTCCTCCCCTATCTCTTTCATCAAAATGAGCTGGGAAGTTGAAATTAGCCATGTATATTCGGTAGAGGCTCTAGATGTGCCTTTTTGGGGGTCCCGACTTTTCAGCTCAATTGCTCCTCCTTACAGCCTGAAAATGTGATTTTTTGAACAAATTTTCTCATTTCTTGAGTTTTTTGAGTTTGTTCCTCGCATAACTCGCTTCATAATTGAGCTAGTAGGGACTTGAAATTAGATATGTACATTTAAGTATTGCTTGGCGATACTTTTTTTACGTTGCTAGGAAATAATAAAATCAAATGTTAAAATGCAGTGAAGAGAAGAGTAAAAGTTTTTAATTTGAAGTTTTTGATCAAAAACTCGAGGTGAAAGATGATCATGAATGACTTTTGCACTTCATGTGAAAAATATTGAAATGGAAATTTTTTTGTGAAGGGGAAAAGTACGCAAATTTTTTTTGACATGGATATGTCTTGGGGCGGGGGGATCATTTTGTGAAAACATAACGTTTTTAATATCTGATTTGAAGTTCTTAGTCAAAAAACCTCGATGAGGGATGATTATGATTGATTTTTGTACTTCATGTTGAAATGTTATTAAAAAAAATTGAAGATAGAAAAATTAAAAAATAATAATTGAATAAATTAAAAAAATGAAAAATGGAAAAAATCTATGACTTTTACACTGCATGTTAAAAAGTTGCAATGGATGTCTAATTAAAACAATTGAAAAATAAAGAAATAGAAATATCATAGAATTAAAAAAATTAAAAATTAGCAAAAATTAAATAATTTAAAAAGTTTTTGATTTTTTGATTCTCATTAAGTTTTTGATTGAATGCCTGTGATGATAAATGGTTGTATAATTTTTATTTTGCTAGGAAATAATAGAATCAAATTTGAAAATAAAATTAAGAGAAAACATTTTTAATTTGAAATTTTTGATCAAAAACTCGCTATGAAAGATGATGATTCTGAATGATTTTCGCATATTATGTCAAAATGTTGACATGGATATGTTACATATTCATAATTTACAATTTTCTCCTGAATTTTAAATTTTTTTTTTATTTTGAAACTAAAAATCATAGGTTTGGATTAGCGGCAGATTTGATATTTTTGAGTACGGATAACTTTAGGTCAAAATTCAGTTATGCCCAAATTTGGGTGAACAGGTACTGAGGGGATGAAATGTAAAAAATTGTTCTTTTTCAAGCTAATCGGCATCTCAGATCAATTTGGAGGGCAGATATATGGGAGGGGTTTCCCTTTTTGACCTCGTAAGAGGATTGTTCCATCCGTAAAACTTCTCAAATTAAACTAGGAGATTGAAATTTGGTATGCGGTTCCAGGCATGTCATTGCAGGGGGTTTCAACTTTTCAGTTTTATTGCACCCCTTCATAGCCCCATAAAAGTAGTTTTTTGAGCGGTTTTTCTTATTTTTTGAGCTTGTCCCTCGCATATGTCCGATTCAAATTGAGTAGGAGGTTGAAATTAGGTACGTACATTTAGTGTGGATCCTAGATATGTCTTTTGAAGGTCCCTACTTTTCAGCTCTATTGCACCCGCTCACAGCTCCGGAAATGTGATTTTTTGGTCACGTTTTCTCATTTTTTGTGTACTAATAATTTTGGCAACAAAACAACTAATTCTGTTGACTAGTAGTAAACTAGTACTCATTTTCTTACTAGTAAAAATACATAAAAAATCATACAAAATTGTGTAACAAATATTTAATCATGATTTTTGCATAGAATAAGCCTAACCTTAAATTTAAATTCGAAAATTTGCGTGAGTGAAAGCAAAAAAATTTTAAAATTCACTCCAATCTCAATCTCCCATCTCGCACATGATGCGTTATAGCTCTAGTTTATTTTCCAGCTAACTTACTACTCTACCACCTCACATGTTAAGGATGGGACATATTGGTTTTTACATGCATCTTGGGCATGTACGAACTTGGAAAAATTTTTGTTTTTAGAAGTTAAAACTAGTATTACCATTTGAGAAATGAGTATAACTATTGCCTAGTTAAGAAGATCAAGTAATGAAAGTAAACAATTTTAACATTCAACTATTTATTAGGAAAATTTCAACATGAAAAAATGAAGAGACGACACAAGCCATTTTTATGCTTATGTAATGCTAGGGTGGGGATGACAGCGCGACTTTATATATTCACTTTTTAGCTGCATGGTTACAATTTTATTAAAGAATATATTACTCTTTTCCCCTGGCCCAGCTGCAGAAAAAAAGTAATGTAAAAATATAGAATGAGAGAATGACAAAAAATAGGTGTAACTGTAAACTGTAAATTTGAGTGTGAACTTTTGAAAAATCAAATGGTAAATCTTTTGATGACGTTTCTATACTTATACTATAGGCGGACCATCAGTAGCATTTTTTTGAACAAAAATTCAATAAATCAATGGTGACATTGGTCTTCTGACAGCACTACTAATTCAGCCAATAATAACTGCTAGTAAAACTACTACTTCATCTGGCAACTACTAGTAACAGTAGTAATTCATTTCTTCGACTACTAGTAAAACTACTACTTCATCTGACGACTACTAGTAAAACTGGTGCCAGTTTCACTAGTAGTTTTTTTTTTAAATAACTACCAGTTCTTTCCTTAAGGAATAGCTTGTCTTCTTGCGAGAATATCTACAAAAAATTATTATGCGCTTACTATTTGGTAAAATTTGAAATGCTCTGGAAGGTTCCGAGGGGCCAATCGTGCCATTCTCGTTGATCGCGTAAATACGAAGCTTGTAATACAATCCGGGTTTGAAAATATTTCGAATGACAGCGTGTTTACGAGGAGTTCTCCTTATGACCAGCCATTTATCAGCATTATCGTCGAAATTAGTTTCGTCGTAACTGTGCCTTTCTTCAACCACAAACTGTACTACTTGTTTATGCTTTTTAGCATTCGGCAACGTCCATCTTATATTTACCGGCATCCCTTCGGAAGTGAGTTCACTTTCGTTAACATGTATGGTTATATTAACTGGTGTCGGTGGTAACCCTGTCGACAATATGAGAAGCAATTAATTACTTTAATACCTAACCTTTGCCAACAATAAGACGATCGTCGTATGTATACGCCATAAGTATTAAGCATAACAAAGACTCCTCGTTCAATTCGAAGAAAAATAGCAATATACGAACCTGGAACTAGATCTAATTGCGTTGGAGTCATGCAAACTACTCCGCAATCGTGGTGGCAGCATTTCATTATGTCCGGGCATTGGGGATCTGTTCTGCACGAGTTTAAACATAATTTCTCGAACGCTGGGATCGTGCTGTTCGTCTCAGTCGGGCATTTTCCTGCCTTAACGTCCGCAGTCAGGCATGCCCTTAAACACTGGAAAAATCATGGCAAAATATTACCTACATATATATATAGGTATATTCGTACGTATACGTAAACGTACTCGCGTATACACATTACACACCTACCTATATGTATGAATAAGTATTATATGTACCTACGTCAGATAATTTACAATATTTATTCAAACAAACTCGGTGGTGGCAATAATGGCGATGGCTGGCGACTTCCCATAACGTTTTATAGAAAATTAGCCCTTATTAGCATATTAACGGCGATAATGATCTGTTTGCATCCTTGTCCGACGTATCAATTAAAATAAAGATACAAACTAATCACGTGTTTGAAATTAACAAATACTCGTATCCAGTATCAGATACCTATTTATCGTCGTCTAATTTAAATGTCAACATCGCGCGCGCGATTTTTTTTTTTTTTTTTTTTCTACCAAACAATATTTTAATAGCACGTGAACGCCTCCGTATAATACTATTTATTAGTATTGGTATTTATGTAGGTACGCGAAAATTTGAATCGATAATTAAGTATATCGTACTTCGTATTATCTTACAACTGTGTACTACGTTGATTTTTCGCACAAAAAAATCGAGCTTCTGCGAATAGTCCAGGTTTTTTACATTTTAACCAGATCAAAATTCCACGAAAAATGGAAATTTCGTTTATAGGTACCGTAAAGTCGAACTTCCTTGAAATCCATGCACTGGGTGCAAAGTTTGGTTTTCTGGCAATCACTTCCCAAATAATGCACTTAAGGAAAAAAATGTCGAAACAAACGTTGTAGAGTATTAAAAAAAGAACATTTTTATTGCTTGAACTTTTTTCTCCACGAGGTCGTGGGGAGAAGCTAGGACGTTCAGAAAACAGGGTAATTTTTGAAAATCTCTCATTGACGAGAACAATTCTCAAAAATCTGCTTAATTCACTTTAGTATCATTTTTTTCTCGCGTAGTAGGTACTTCCCATTATTATGTGAAATTAGAAAAATGCTGGACCGCCTTTTTTTCAAAGTGGGGTATGGTGGGGATGAGGCTAACCTTCAAAAAGTTGTAACTTCCTCAAGGGATAAGTTCGTTATGCTAAGAAATTCCTTTTAAATTAAATATTTTTCGCCTAGGCGAGTCAGGTATAAATTTCAGCGAGCCGAAAATCGAACGAGTTTATTACAGGAGTTTTTATGGCCGCAGAATTCGATCTTGACAACCATTTGAGCGTTGGACTCAAATTGGACTTCTGAAGGGAAAGCTAAAAATCCTTGGACATTGGGGTCGTTTTTTGAGTGTACAATCTGCTGCTCTAGATTAATGTGAAGTTTTAGCTTTTGGACCCCAATTGAGCTTCGAAAAAATGTGGGTATCGGATTCGGTGTATGGAGTTTCCGATATGCGGTTTTGGGATTATGAAACTATTTCAAGGTCTAAGACAATTTTAGAGCTTAATAAATTGAAAGCATTACCCAAAAATTTGGCAATTTTAGATTTTTAACCTCCCCTTCAGAAGTCCAATTTGGGCCCAACGCTCAAATGATTGTCAAAATGGAATTCTGCGATCATCAGAATTCTGGTAACAGACTCATTCAATTTTCAGCTCGCTAGAATTTATACCTGACTCGCCTAGGCGAAAAATATTCATTATTTTTTTTTTTTTTTTAATAGAAATTTTTAAGTGTAACTTATTTTTTTTTTCGCCGTAGTTCCGTTCCATGACTATCTAGAAAAAAAGCCAAAAAACGAGAATGTTTGTCTTTTAACGCTCTACAACGTTTGTCTAAACTAATTTTTTGAATTTTTTCAGCATATCGCACTTTTTCCTTGGGAAAGTTGCTACCTTTTGAAGGGTAGTCTCACACCCCTCTCCTAACCAACGTTGAGAAAAAGTTCAAGATCCTGCATTTTTTTTATTTCACAAAATAGTAGGAAGTACAATGTAAGAATAATGGTACCAAAAATGGATTAACCAGATTTTTGAGAATTATTAGTGTCAATTCGAGATTTTCAAAAATAATTTTTTGGCGTGGATATGTATTAGGGGGGGGGGGTCATTTTCTGAAAACGTGATGTTTTGACATGGGCGCCTCTTAAGGCTGGGGGGTCATGTAATGTTCTTGAATTTTTAAAATTTTTGATCAAAAACTAGCAATGAAAAATGATTATGAATGATTTTTGCAGTTAATGTTGAGTTGTTATTTTAAACAATTTTAAAAATAAAAAAAAATCCAGAGTCAAAGTCAACTATTGGCAAGTCGACGAATGACGAATGACGACATTTCAACTCAAAATCATAAAATCGAATTAAGGTCAAGGTCCATTGTTTTGACGAGTCAACTTCAAACATCTCTAATTTTCCTCAACATTTCAACTTA
>FIZR01021681.1:0-16427 GCA_900060175.1 Ferrisia virgata | reverse complement strand
AAGTTTTTTTTTTTTTTTTTTTTTTTTCGTTGTTAAAAATCGCGTGTTAGCAGCGAAAAAATACAATAAAAAGGGAACTTCTGCTTACATATACGCTTGTAAGTCGTAACAATATCAAGGACTCGGAAAATCTCAGTTTTATACTCGAGACCAGCTGAAAAAGTAAAACTGGCGACATATCTCGAGGAAAAAATATCGCTTTAAGGCGAAGACAAAAACGGCTCAAGGATAAGAGCAGGAAGACGGGGTAAAAGAAACCATTTCGCGATACTACGTGTTAATACTGCCGGCTTTACTCGTATTTGTACGTATACGTACGTAGACCAAGGTGAAAAGGAGAGAGAGGGAGAAAAAGAAAAAAAGAAAGAGTGAAAGAAAATAGTAAGTATACCTTGTACAGAGATGGAAATGGAAAAAGTTGTGAAAGTGGCCATTACTTTGGTTGGCGGATTGTTGAAGATGGTTGCGTGGCGGCGGCGTTGAAAGGAGCTAATCTGCAGATGTTGTTTAAAGAAAGAGAGAGAGAGGAAAAAAAAGGTGAAGAAAAAAAGGTAAGCTGCCGGGTACAAAGGTGCGCGCATCAAGCTAATTAATTTGTTGAAGTAACGATGTTATCATGACAAGAAACTCAATTTAATCTTTTTTTTCCCTTTTGAGAAAATAAACGATTTTGCCCCGAGATGTTGAAGAAAAAAGAGACACGAATGATGGGGCGCACGCAGGGAAGACGGGGGAGACTTGAAAGATGCTGTGCAAGTATATATATTCAACCAATTCTTCGTGCTATTTATCGTGAGCTTTGTGATGAAACTCATTACCGCAGAAGTAGAGGTATTTTATCGTGTATCGGTATCGGTACGCTTACATAAGGCTAAAAAAGAAGAAAAATTCACAAAGGGTAATTCTAGCACATGTTTTCGACAAGGTTATTTTGATCTGAACACGTTTGAAGGGTAATGAATTACCATTTTCCTATGCGTAGGTATATAAGTATGGCAGGTATGTGTAAGTGTAGGTAGGTAGGTAGGTAGGTAGGTAGGTAGGTAGGTAGGGTATACAGGCAATACACTACACAGTTTTCAAGAACCCGAGCACGAACTAAATACAAGTGCGAATCTGTGAATAGAATACGATCCTCTTGTTGTTCTTCGTTTCGCCTTCGTCATTTCCTTATCTTTAAATTTATTGCGACTGCGAGCCTTATTCGCGGGTCGTAATTCGTTAACCAAGCCGAAGGTTAGTTTTATCAAAATACAATACATACGTGTACCTGTGCCCGTTTGTGCCTATGCCTATTGCCTCTACATAAACTAGATATGTTCGAGTTGTATGGTATTGTAAGTCTAGGTAAGGTACCTATTTAAGTACGTACTTACGTCGCTAACATCTTAAACTTATTATCGTAAAATTGTATCCTACTTTGGAGAGCCCTGCTCCTGCGGCGAATGTTATACGAATTTGTTGCCAACTTACACAATGTATTCGCGTAATTTGGGTAAAAGTGATGAAAATTTTTCTTCTAAGGCGACATTGAGACGCTAAAGTGACGATTTTCTCGGTTTTATGGTTTTATTGTATCCGTAAGATTTCGCTTTTATGGTATTATTAAAGCGGCCGCTTTCCAAATGCACCGATTTAGCCATTAGTTGGCAGTAAAAACAAATTCTTTCATTGTTGAGATGTCTTCTTTTGGAGGTCTTTGTAAGTATTTGAAAATAGAGCAAAAACAAACGATCAGTTTTCATTGCATTAGGGTTTTTCATTCAGCGGCAGGCGTGTTCAAATTTTAAAACCTGGACAAAATGCGAAGAAGATGGCAAGGATTTTGATGCGAAATTTTATTTTCTTTCTATTCCGAAGCTCGAGCTGTAAACCAGTGTTTTCTCTCGACTTTCGTGTTTATCGTTGTTGAATTTGAATTTTGTAAATTTTCAAAATTTATATTGGCGATAAAATTTTAATTGATGCCGGAACTGTAGTCAATGATTGTTGATCCAGTTATTAAATTACTGTCAAAATGTACATTTATTTGAAAATTTCAACCTTTCAAACATTGCCAAATTTCAACTCAACTCAAAAGAATGAACATTTAAAGAGATGTAAAATTTTTATTTTTATTTTTTTTTAAATCATTTTTAAAATTTTTTTTCACCCGGAGAAACTGCAGTTTCAAATTTGTGAACAATACGTTCAAAAAATTGAATAAGAAAATGAAATGGTCTTTTATTGGCTCATTCCAGAATCGTGCGTAAAAGGGGGGTTTGAGGGTTAAATTCACCACGTCTATGGCCGGAAAAAATTTTTTTATAGAGAATAGATTGTGTAAATGACTCAAATATTTCCAAAAATATAGTTTCTGATTGTTGCCTCTTTTTGTAACAATCTTAAATTTGAGCCTGGCTCATTCCATATCAGAACGGCTCAAATTTGACCATGGGTCTTTCAATTTTATTAAAAATATTTTTGCGAGTTGCGAATCAGCGTCAAGTTGGTCCTAAAACTTTAGGGGGGGCGGGAAGTCTGTAATTTATGTACTATTGAGATTTTTTTCCAGTTGCGCTTAATAGATTTTGTTGGGAATCAAACAGAGATTCGAAATCAATGGCCGAAATTTTTTAAAGCTCAAAGGTGAACTTTTGATATAAAAAAGCTCATGATGCGCACAAACAACAATTAAAAATGTTAAAAAAATTGCCAAAAAGACGCTTTTTATGTTTGCTTTAACCAAATAATTTTCAAAGTGAGATTTAAACATCCATGGTAAGCACAATGGTCTTACATTTTGGCCAAAATTCAAAAAAAAAAAAGAAAAAGTGAACTTACGTATCGATTCTTTCTGATCCGAGAATGCCAAGTTGGAATATTGACTTATTTTTTATTCTAATTGTCACTCCCCTTCCCCTTCAGCTGCTGAACATGGTCAAAATTGAAAAAAATGTAAAAAAGTAAATGACTCAAGTCGACGTCGCTGAGCTTGAATATTTATCCAATTTTTATTTATTTATGAATCAGATCCCCCTCCACCCCACCATTACCGTCGCAAAAATGGAAAAAAGTGTGAGCAAAAATTGAAACAGCTTGTTACATATTAATTCGTACTAAATCAAAAACGCTAAGCTCAATTATCAACTATCCTACTTGAAATGCTACCTTCACCCTATTTTCCGCAGTCTTAATTAAAAAAATTGACAAATAGTAAAAATAAAAAAATTAATGAAAAAGAAATTTAAAAAATAAAAAAAATAAAAAAAGTTATATAATAAAAAATTTTAAAAATAAAATTATTAAAAAAATTAAAAAATCGAAAAAATAAAAATATTGAAAAATTAATATATATTAAAAAAAGAAAAACTGAAAAATAAAACATTTTAAAAGTTTAAAAAGTTTGAAAGTACGTATTAGATACTCTTTGTTCGTACGCAAAGAATAAATATCGAAAAAATGTAACTTTTGATTTTTAAACGTAGTTGGTACAATTTTTTCTCCATCTTTGTCATGGATATGTTTTAAGGCTGAGGATTGTTATTTTGATGTAAAGTTCGTGATATGACGTTTTTGATATTTAATTTGAAGTTTTTGATCAACTCGCGATCAGAAATCATTATGAATGATTTTTGCATTATATGCTAAGATGTTGGCATGGATATGTTACATATCCATGATCTAGAGTTTTCCTCTGAAAGGAAAAATTGCCTAGGTTTTTCTTGATCTTTGGCTTCAAGATTTAAAAATGTTCACCATTGATTTCGAATCTTCTTTTAATTTTCTACAAAACCATAGGTAAAGATTTATCTTAGGTCTAACTAAACTCGAAATATTGATCTCCAAATTTGAACCGTTCGAGTAAAAAATCCTAATTGCGCAAAAATCACAGCGAATCCCCCCTCCCACTTCTCGCTGAAAGGTTAATGCTAAAATGACGGTTATTCTTTCACTAGATCACCGAGACAAACTCGTAAAAAAAAATTGAATAAAATTGGAAACCCCAAGGTAAGATTAGGTTAGTTTTTCGACATGGAATAAGCCTATTGTGAAGCTTGTACTTGATTTGAGATTCTATGTTTTTTGGAGTGACTTGGGAGTGAGATATTGTATTTCACAATTTCACTCTATTTTATTGTCCTCAAATTAGCCTTCAAAATATGTTTTTCACGTTTCCTGTAAAAAGTTTTTCTAACGTTGATTGATTGAACTCAATTCCATTTTAGGAATTCAGTTCACTTATAAGTGTTCCAGCTTCAAAGACAAATTAGGTTAGTCTAAATGTTACTTCTATCAGAAGTGCTGGATCCCAACTGTAGATTTAAGCTATATAAAGGACCTGAAAATATTTTATGGAAGACAATCGTGAAATGTTTCGGTTATAATTTAATATCAATCAAAATAACAAGTACTCTTATCTCCCACGCCCACCACCATATTAAGTAATTTTTCTAAAATTAGGTAGATAAGTCAATTAGAAAGATTTATGATTTGTTAAGAATGCGGTAAAAGCTCGCTTATTGTGGTTTTACACAAAGGAATTAGTGGAAAAAATTTCGCACATTTTTCCTTTATTTTAAGCCTTTTAGAAAGATGCCGATTAAGATAACATTTTAGTGCAAAACGACCGTAGACGTCTTTTAGCTAGATCTAGTAGCAAAAAAACACACAAGACAAAGATGTCTACAAAAATAGAAATAAAACTCTCACAGTCGCATCTCAGACAGAAATAATTTCAAACGATCCGTATAGGAAACATAAATATACATGGGAAATTCTATAATTGCGAAAAACAAAATGTAGATACTCCTACGTAATGTCAGAACTTTTTTGAAAAATCACCACGTACCTACCGCACCGTATCATCCCTTCGAGAGAGAGAGAGAGAGAGAGAGAGAATACGATGCGACGCAACGAAGAGGTGGAAGGGAAAAAAGATTTATTGTTTTAACTATTGTGTTAGCTGTCTTGAAAAATTACTCGCCCAAATGATCCACACGAGATGATTGATTTTTTTTTGCTACTCTCTTTCTCTCTCACCCTATATCTGTTTCAGGCCCGTTATATCGAATCTCATATTTCGATTAATGTGTCGAATAAAATGACGTATTCTTCGTGTAAATGTGTACGTATATATAAGAGAAAAACGTGAAAAAAAAAAAATTGTGAAAGCGGAAGCCCATACATTACATATACGCTTGTATATAATGGAGTAAAAATACAGGTACATTGAAATTTTATTAATATTTAATTCAAAAGGTACTATTCCTGTTCCCCTAAAATGGGTTACATAATGTGCGAGGTGTCGAAATATGTTCTATTTTTTTTTCCTTTTTGTTCTTCATTGTATGTACCTACAATTGAAGTCCTGTCAATGACGCGACACGACGCGACGAATCTATCGAAAAATACGATTTTTTTTCTGCAAAAATGACGATGACGCGCGTTTCAATGTACGAGTAGGTATAGTTGATTTGACATTGTGTAGGAATAGTGTGAAATAGGTGTTTTTTTCAACGATAGAGTATAATATGTACCAAACCTATGGAATCTCATATATTTTATTTGAACACATATTTATGCGTAAAATTTTTCGAATACCATTCGGTATAATATTTTGTAACGTATTGAATCGTTGCGTTGCTGTTTTTTTTTTTTTTTTTTGGTACGAGTAGGTGTATTATACGAACGGAAGGAGTGAAAAGGAAAGCCAAGCAAAGGACACGTCAGAATATGAACTTGGCTGAAAAGATGGAAATTATTCGCGACAAAAATGAAATTAAAATTACCATATTGCCACGCAACAAAGGAAAGCATTTACATACCGTGTGTCCGATTGATTCTATTCCAAGTTCTGTACCATTTTCATACAAAAGCTCTTTACGTTTTCTTCAATGCCGTTTTATCAGACCCGTTTTTCACTGTGCCTACCTACCTACATATTTATGCAAGCAACGAAAACTAACCTTGCAAATTATGCGTAGTTTATAGAATTTCCTTCCTCGGTGATAATAGAAGTTTAAGCAATGGTGGTGAAAGCCTTCGAGACTAACGGACGCTGTCAGAAATTCACGTTGTGTGAATTTCAGTTTTACACTCTCGTTTTTAGTATCAAAAAAAAAAAAAAAAAAAAAAAAAAAACATCGCAAAGTGATGCTTTTTCACTCCGATTTTCGTGAAATATAAGAATTATGTGGATTGAAAAAAGCATCGCGTTGCTTTTTCCAGATCAGTAATAGGCAGGCAACTAGGTATGGAAGGTGATTTTAAAGTGTATAATTCAAGCCATCGAAGATCTCATTTAAAATTCTCGCTAAATCTACATGCCGGATTCATTTACTAGGAATAAACCACAACTCGCGTTCTCGCTTCGCTAAGGTTGCTTCTGATTAGAAAAACTGACCAAAAAAAGTGTATCTGGCGGGGGGGGGGGGTTCAATCAGGTTGAAAAGTCGAAATCCCCAAAACGCACATCTAGGACCTACACCAGATGAACATACTAAATATCAACTTCCTAACACAATTTAGAGAGGAATTATGCCAGAAATAAAGTGAAAATATGAACCACATTTTCGGGACTGTACGGGAGAGCAATGGGTCTGAAAAATCAACCCCCCCCCCAGGCACTTATATAGCTCCTAATGAGTCTGCATACCTAATTTCAACTCCCTAGCTAAATTGGGAGGGAGGGAGGGAGGGAGGGAGAGATTTGGAAAGAGCAGCCCTTTTTTAAAGTGTAGAAGAAGAAAACCCCTTATACATTCATTCCTAGTTGTCTTAGAAGACTGCTTTTTGGATTTACTATACAACTTTGAACCGCCTATCGATCTGCTTAAAACAGAATATTTTTTGAAATTTTATCCTCTCAACACTCCTTCCGCCGAATTTGGGCATAACTGAATTTTGACCCGAGGACGACTCCACTCCAAAATATCAAATCCGCCGCCAAATTAAGTCTATTTCCAAGATTTGATCGATTTTGGTGGGTATCGAGCTGAGCAAATGATTTTTTAGTTTTTGGAGTGAAAAAAGTAAAAATAAATATCTGATATGGCCAAAAATAGTCATAATGGTCTTCTAGGACCCCAAGACGTATTTTGTTGATCCCCCCCCCCTCCAACCATCATCTGTCGTAGGTCGATAGACCGTAATAGGCTGGTTTCATTGATAATATGATATAGAAAATCTGACTAAAAAGCATCGCAATGCGTTGCTTTTTGAGCCGGATTTTCCTAAAGTTTTGGAGATATGTGAATTATCCATTCATAGAGTGAAAAAAGGAGCGCTCTGTGAATTTTTTCATAAACAATGGTGGAGGTACAGGTATAGATATAAAAGTGAATAGCTCAAAGCCCCGAAAGACACTTGTAGGACCCTTGCAAATTCTACCTACCAAATTGTAACCCTTCAACTCAATTTGAAAGGAATTTATGCATACCACAAACTTGAAAAAAATTACATTTTCCAGATGATGAGGAGCTATGCTGGGGTTGAAAAGTTAAAAACTCCCAAAAGGCGCATCTACGGTCTCTTTTGCTAAATGCACATGCCACATTTCAACTCTCTACCTTAATTTGAAGGGGAGATATGGATGGAACAGCTTTTTTTCAAAGTCGAAATGTGGCACAAATTTTTATTTTCTGTCGATTGACTTAAAAATGAATAAATTTTGCCGTGTTACCCATTCAGCACCCCCCCCCCCCAATTTGGGCTAAACTGAATTTTGACCCGAGGTCATTCTCATTCAAAAATATCAAATCGGCCACCAATCTAAGTCTTTTGTCTTCATTTGATCGATTTTGATCGGTATCGAGCTGATCAAAGGAAGTTTAGTTTTAGTGAAAAAAATAATAAATGGAATAAATAATATCTGACATGGCCAAAAATGGTCTAAATGGTCTTCTAGGACCCTCAAAATGGATTTCGTTGATATTCCCACTCCATCCGACGTAGTCGATAAATCATTATAGTAAAAATATTTGCTATCGCTTTCTGTCTTCCAGTATTCACTTTGAAAAAAACTCTCTATAATTTTTGAATAGTACTTCTTTTTTCAAAACTTTAGGTTCGTATTTCTGACTTTTTAAGCAAATGTAACGTATCTCTATCTGCGTTTTGAATTTAATCTCGACCTCGGGTAGAGTTCATTGTCCTTCCAATAAAAAATCAAAACGACGACCTAACCAGGAAACACGAAAGTGTATACGTTTAAAAGGAAAAATATAAAAATAAATTGTACCGACAAAATTTCGCCACGGCCCATTAACCCTTTTTCGAAGAATTCGCTGGTGGCAGCAGGCGAAGGGATTATCACGTCGTCGACGTATTCTTAGAGCAAAGCTCACGCCGAAGAAAACCTAACGTAGAAGGTTTTGGCTCCCCTGTCGTCTTGGCATTACGACGCGACAAGCTACACCAGTGCGAAGGATTTTTGGCCTAGATGCAAATACTTATTTTTCACGAGACATTGTTTTTGCATGTTAAGTTTTAATTCCTTTGGGAAAATTACGCGAATACTTGGAAGTCTTTGTGCGTATACGTATACTTAAGTATACCATTTACGTAGGTAAATACAAGTACGTCTGCGAATATATTCATGGTAAAATGAATACAAATAACGGAGAAGAAAAAGTGGCCACGCGAGTTTGCGAGAAACTTAATGAAATACTATTCAAAAGCAAAATATTTTTATTTGTGAAATACTGAACGGGCAAGTTTTGGATATTGTTTTGAAAGTAGTATCGCGTTGTGAGTTACGAAATATGAGGGTTTTTGTTGGAATTAGAGTTGAGGCAAAGTAGGTATCTGTACGAAAATACCTGTATGCGGAGAATTTATTCGTGTTTTGGTTTGTTTCGCAAAATACTCGTATATTTTAGGCTTGCCAAGGACTTATGTGTATTTCTAAACGTAAAGTGAAGTGGTAGTGAACGAGGCTGGAAAAAAAACTCTTGAGATGCGTTTTCTGTGTATGACTTTCTCAAGAGGAGGTCAAATTACTTATCTGTGCTTTGATTACGCACTCGAAAATTTTTCAATTCGGAATTTTATACTGCCTCTGAACGAGTCATATTAATATTGAATTCAAAATTATTAGGTCAAATTACCGGTATTCTGATACCACACTTGAAAAAATTTTGAATTTTGAATTTTGTACTTTACCCCCCCCCTCCCCCGGGGGGATAGATTTGTTATTTTTCGAATTTGCTCTTCTTGTATCTATCTTTCAATAATTACAGTGTATTTTGAGTAAAAATGTAAAAAAAATATTGATTAATTCAGGTAGTGATGAAAAAAACTTGTATGCGAAAGATCTGAGAACTCCTTCAAATGAAAATTGGTGCTTGGAGACTGCAGACTTATCTACATATCTAGAAATACTTGGAAAGAAATTGGAAGTGTTGATACTTTGTATAGATACAATGACGAATTTAAGTCATTTTATTGAGGAAGGGGAGGGAATGGCAAGTGAACATTTTTCCAACTTATTATATGAAAAAATTGACAATTTTTTTCATCTTTCATACTCACAACCCCACTCCCGCCTCTCTCACTGATAGGCGACACTTCCTTGAAGCTATTGATTTTTTTTGTAAAAAATAAAAAATAGAATGTCCCATGGAAGGGATTTAAAATAGACACCCCCCCCCCATTTCTGGACACTCCTTTGCGAACTTGTAATTCACTTGACAAAAAAAATTGATGAATTAATTTGCGAATTTTTCATTTTTACCTCTCTGCCTTGATATTTTATTGTTTTTTAGAAAATTGTGACCCCCCCCCCCTCTCCAGTGATACTTTTACAATACCCTAAAAAGAGGGTTAATGGTGAAAATTTGTCCCAATTTTAAATTAAAATGTGTGTAATAATTCCATTTTTGAAAAATTTTTGAATTTTGAGTCAGTTTTACATATGAAAATTGGGTTAGTGAACTGTAATGTTTACCATATCGGTTTTGAGGTCATTTGCCATAATTGTGACTCCATTATTTGCTGATTTCCCCCCAAAAAAATTGCCCCGCCCTATTTCACACGTAGAGCGTTTCAATTTTAGATTTTTTTGGTAGTTGGTGAGGGGGCTCTTTTTCCTCTTTCATTTACCACCTCCCTCATCTCCAAATTGGTTTGAAATTTAAAAATTTACATAGGATGTTGAAATTAATTTTTTTTTTGAACTTTTTGCTTTCAATGTTCTCTAATGAACCAGGTGAAACCATAAAAAAAGCTTTTACGATTTTTTTTTTTGTTTTTCAGCCAGTACAAAATCATGTCAAAAATGAAAACAATGGTTTATTTTGAATTTTTTCAAAATAATGAAGTAATAATACAAAATTTCATAATTTCTAATGGCATTATGATTTTTTTCACTTTAAAAGGGTCCCAGTACTTTTTAGGTCAATTTGCCTCCCCTCGTATTTCTTTACTCTATTTTCAAGCTGTTCACAATTATCGTAAGGATAAACTTTTTTGATCAGTTGCGATCGATTTTTCGTATCCCTTTTTCTACTGTCTTCCTATTCCCCAAGATTTAATAGATTGTGGAGTTACGTTGAGCTGATCTCAATTATTTGATTTTTCCGAAGGTTAGGCAAAAAAAAATAATAATAAAAAAAATCGCTTTGCGATAGTTTTTCAGCCTAATTTTCGTGACATATTACAATCATGAGGATAGGAAGGATTCAACGGGGCTAAAAAGTTAAAACCCCCAAAAAGTACATCTAGGATCCTTACCAATTTTACAGTATACATATATAATTTCAAGTTCCTAGCCCAATTTGGAAGGGAGTTATGTGAGGAGTCAGTATTAAAAATTAGAAAAGAACTACTTATTTGAGGCTGTGAGGAAGTGAAATGGGACTGAAAAGTCAAAAGCCTCAAACGGTGCATTTAGGGCCCTACTAAATGTACGTACGTAATTTCAAGTTCTTGGCACAATTTTGAGGGGAGTTACGCGAAGAACAAACACAAAAAAATAAGAAAAAACGACCAAAAAACTACATATTTGGTGCTGCGAGGGGGTGTAATGGGGCTGAAAAGTCGAGACCCCCAAAAGGCACATCTAAGATCTTTACTAAATTTTCGTACCAAATTTCAGCTTTAGCTCTATTTGGAGGAGAGTTACGCGTGGAACAAACTCAAAAATCTCAAAAAATGAGAAAACCTGACCAAAAAACCACATTTTTGAGTGCAATGGAGCTGAAACGCTGGTACCCCAAAAAGGCAGATCTAGGGTCTTCACTGTATGTACATATCAGATTTCAACTTCATAGCTCATTTTGATGGGGAGATAGGGGAGGAACAGCTCTTTTTCAATGTCACGAATAGGAAAACCCTCATGTCTCTCTTCCTAATTGACCTGGAAGGTTGATTTTTGGATATGTTATGCAAACTTTCGATTCCCTATCAATTGAATCAATAAGGAATAATTTTTATGTTTTTGATCCCTCGGCGCCCCTTACCCCGGAATGCGGAAAAACTGAATTTTGAACGAAGATCATGTCGCCAAACTAAGCCGATCGACCGAATTGGAGTTATTTTGGTCAGTATCGAGCAAAGTAAATGATTTTTATGTTCGGGAAATAATAAATAAATGTCTGACGTGGCCAAAAATTGTCTTAATGGTTTTCTAGGACACCAAAACGGATTTTGTTGATCCGCCCTCCCCCCAGCACCGGTGTTGGTCGATAGACTGTAATAGTCTGGTTTTCATTGACAGTATGGCATGGAAAATCAGGCTAAAAACTAAAACTTGCTATGGAACCAACCGCAGCTATGAATAACAATGTTATACTCAAATATTAGGTAAAATCCGAAAAAATAAAATACCCCAGAAAAACGGAGATAAAGATGGGGAAAAAAATAACAAACGCCGGGATTACATTATTCGTACAGATGATTCGAGCTGATATTGAAGGGGCTGAATTGAGGTAAAACAAAGGGTAAAGAGAGGCAAAAATTTTATAATTGAATTGTTTGCCAGCCGGGTATTTTTCGATTCTTTCGTTTCGTCAGCAATATACAACTATACTCGCAGTACATAGGCCAAAACGTCGAAGTGAAGGATTTTTTTTTCCTTTCGCGAACAAATTGAATTTTCTGGCCGGAAAAGTTAACTCGGTAAACGGTATCCGGCGGCTTCGATGCTGATTTTAATTTTGGAACCGACTCTGCGTGAAAAGGTCAGAAAGCGAAAATCAAACAAGGTACAGTAGATGATGCGATGGTGGCGGTGAAAAGCAGCAGCATCTAGTCGTTTTGTATTTATGTGTTGTGTACTTTGGGTGTGTAAATACACGGTCAATGCTGCGGTATATATCGACAAGTCAGGGCTGGGGCTGTGCAGAGGTAGCTGGTCTGGTGGCTGGGTACATGTTATGTACCCAGCCACATTGGAATATACAGGCGAATATCGTTTTACACGATGGCTATGCCGACGACGACCTGAAAGGGATGCTGGCGCTGGCGCGAGCCGAGATTGCGAATAAATTAAAACTGTTACTCGAGGTAACTGGAGTTTGTTGGTTGATTGATGTTCGATAAGCTTGCAGTACCTATCTAAATTTAATAGCTTTTCTTCGATATTAAACGCCATGTTATTTATGTAGGCGCAATCGACGCGACGCTATATTTATCCAAGTTTTTCCGCAGCGCCGCGCCGTTTATTTTATTACTTTTAAATATAGTCGAAATTTTAAATCCTACTTTAAGCTGTATCGTACGCGAAAATGTGGTGTAGCCAGGCGCAGCGGTATGCAATCCCTTGTAGAGAAAAAAATAAACCGAAAACTTTTTTTTTTTTTTTTTTAAAGTTGTAAAAGTTGAAATCCGTTAAGATGAGGAATTTATATTTTACATGACATGAGTAAATCCCAAGGCGATGTGACTTTATATACTTAAGTGTACCTTCTTTTTCTCATTCGCTTTTTTTCCTTACTTACCCTCCTCCTCTCCATCTTCTTCATTTTTCACGCGGAGGCCGGCGTTTTCCGAAATAAAATTTAATTTCGTGGATTAGTCGAGAGATTTCCTGTTTCACTTTTCTACACGGTGTGGTGGTGGTGTGTTTAAACTTGTACTCTCTTACTTGGTAAATTCATTAAAAACCGAAAACAATAAATCTTTATTTAAGCTCAAATTTTATTTATCCCGCAAATTTTGCTTCATTCAATTTTCGATTCGCTGGCCGACACATTCATCCTTCCCTTTCTCTTCAACTCGTTCATGCATTGCGTGCTGGTTTATCTAACGAAGAAAATTTCCTTCTAAACGATAAGTATTTTCTATACATAGAGTTTCATTAACGAAATGAACTACGTCTCTTTTTTCGTTGAAAACTTTACGCTGTGTTGAAATTGTATAAAAATGATTTTAGTAGAAAGATTTGAGAAAATGATTCGCTCCCGTTTATTTTTATCGTTATTTTATTTTATTTTTTTGAATTTGGTACATTGAATAAATATATCTCGTGTTGTACTCGCACTACGGTAAATTAATATATTTTCTCATTGTACGAAAAATGAAAAAAAAACAAAAAAAAAACAATTGGAACCTTTTAAAGTTGGTGAAGTATACCAAATACACTGCAGGTAGGTTAGTAGTGGTACTAAGAAAACTCGAAAGAGAAAAATCATTTCGTAGATATTTTTACCGATGTTTTTTCAGGTATAAAAGGATTCAGCGATGAAACGAAAAAAGAAAACCGAATACGATAAGTTTACAAAATTATTAACTCGTGTAAAAAAAATTATAAATCACGATTGCTTGGCAAATATAAATGTTTTTCTGAGTGAATTTTAACATTTTCTGGAAAGATTAAAAAAATACCTGTAGTGGGTACCACCAAAAAAACGTATTATATGAATATGTTGCCTATCTGAGAGTTGCAGGTGTAAATGTTACATTCAAAAAATTTGATTCACAATAAATTTCAAGTTAGGGAATGGGTAGTGGTTGCAAAACTGAGCAAAAGCTGTATCAGGTTGAGCGTAGTGATTTGCCTTTTGGTCTCGAAATGAAAATTTTTAAAGAGACTTTTTAAGGCATTATTAAAAAATGATTTCTGAGCATATTCGCGATTTTTTATGGCGTCCCTGTGAGTTATAATAATAAAAAGTGAATTTCAGAGGAGGTTTTAATTTTTTTCTCTGCGAGTTTTCGACAGATTTTTTTCATACTTGGTAAGAAAGTGAAGGTACTCAGAGATAATGGTTGTGGAATTTTTTCAGATCTTCCGAACCCTAAATTTGACATTGAAATGGCCTTTGGAAACTTTTTCGTGGCTTGTAAAGCCCTTCTTAGTGAATTGCCTGCTCCAAATTTTTTTACGTATTATTAGAAATATTTTACGCTTTTAAAAAAAATTTTCCTATTTTTTTAGAGTAGAGGGCCTCTTTATCATCCCATAAAATTAATTTTTTCTCTTTGTTAAACGTCAATTGCTGACCAAATATGATAGTTTCTAAACAGTACTGAAGGGACCACTTTCTCAAAAAATTTGAAAAAACTCGGGTAAAATACTCTTAGCATTACAAAAAATGTTGAGTTGTGAGCTCAAAAAGAGAGGCAGTACAAATTTCCCTGAAGTTTTCGAATCCCATTTCAAGGTCAAATTTAGGGTACAAAAAAGTGAAAAAATTTCACAACTTTCACTCCCCCTCCCCCTTCCCAGGCACCTTCACTTTTATAACAAGTTTGAAAAAAATGGATAAAAAACTTGTAAAGAAAAAAAAATTAATATGAAAATTTACCCGAAGTACATTTTTTATTGCCCCATCTGCCCCCTCCCCCAGTGTTGAGGTAAAAATCGCAAGTATACTAAACATTTTAATTTTGAAAATCTAAAGGCAAATTGTCACGCTTAGCCTGTTATAGTCAAGTATGCCCTTTTTTAGCTTAACTGAGAAATTAAAGGTACTATTGCTTCTTGTTGAATAGAAGTCCTTCATACTCTCTTCTCCGCCCCCCCCCCGCCCCCGGGGTATGATAAGCTGTTGTAGAAACAAGTAATTTTGTTCTATTCTGTTTTTGTATAACAGAAAAATTTTAAGAGCTGAAGAGCTGCATACAAGAAAATGTTGCACAAATACTAAGTGATTTTTCATTAAAGTTAGCCCCTTTATTTTTATGCAAAAAATGAACAGAACAAAATTTTTTCTAATTTTAATGTACTATATTTCTTCAATTTTTCATAATTGATTTTTATGGCGGGGAAGGGGAGATTTCTCATTCAACACAAACAATGGTCCCGTCAATTTTGAACTTATGCTAAAAGATAACATCACAAAAGTCGCTCAGTTTTGAATTGACTGCCATTTCCCATATTTGAAAAGTTATTTTTAATTTCATAGGAAGGAACTGTTGTAAGTATTCAGTGTCAATTTGTATAAATGTTTGCCTAGAATGAAAAAATCAACGATTCCGAGAAATATTTTTTGTGATCAATAATTCTTGCATAACTCTTCAAAACGATCAAAAATTGTTCTTTGAATAAATTGCCTATCTTCAAAATTGAGGGTGTTGTGGGTATGTAAATTTCTCAAACTTGACCTAATAATTTTTTTGTTTCATTTTCTGAATTAAAATTGATATATTTTATTTTCATGACTCATAACGCTAAATAAAAAAAAAATGTTATCTGTATTCCACATAGTCCCTTCAATTTTAAAAATAGACCATTTATGCCAGGAACACTTTTTGTTTCCTTTGAATATGTATACAAAAATCAATGATTACTAAAAATATCTATCCAAATTTTTGATTTCTTGAATTGTCGCCCCTTCAAATTTTGAATTAGGTAACTTCTTAATATGACCATTTTTAGGTATTTTGTTGGTCTTCGCCTCACCTCGATATCATATTTTCAACATTAAATAAAGTAATAAAGTTATTATATCGTGCACTTTTTTATTTTGGCAGCACTGCTACACGAAATTAATCATAGTGTATATACAGGAGCCTAGGGTACTACACAATCGGCAACCAGCTGTACAGATTGGCGATGGATACTTCCACCAGAGCCTTGTAAGAGCATCATTTGTCCCTTCAGTTTTCAAGATAGGCAACTTATCCTAATTTTAAATTTTGACAATTTCTCAACACACGAATTTTAGATAATGGCTCCGGCATGCCTTTAGTACTCTCTCCCCCCTTCCCCACCATTTGTGTTATTCAGTTTTCCTCTCGGTGAAATTATTTCATTGCAATTGAGATATTACTTTTGAAGAATAATTTTTCCGCTAAATGAGCTAAATAATTATTAATATTTCGACAATTGCGTTAGAGAAAAAGTTTACCTTTCATGATTCACCTTGAATAACGGATTATTCTTTTACCTGCTGGTAGAGATAGGTAGGTACAGTTGGGTATAAAAAAACGACGTTTCTCTTCTTACAATTTTTTTTTTTTTTTTTTTTTTTTTTTTTTTTTGAAAAAAAAAAAAAAAAAAA
>FIZR01021674.1:0-14597 GCA_900060175.1 Ferrisia virgata | reverse complement strand
TTTTTTTTTTCAAATCGTATCAAAAAAATTGGTCGGGCCGAAGAAATTTTTAAGCGAGCCAGGCCTACTTAGGCCCGCCTTTAGATCCGCCTATGAATTTGAAGGTTAATTCGGAACACAAGAGAGTTGAATCAACAAATTTGGTTAATACTCGATCTCAGCGTCGAAATTGAACTGTTTGAAAAAATCACGATTATTCGAAAAGTGTAAGCTCCTCTCTCCCCCTCCCAGTGAAGTTTTAAGGCCGAAATTATGATGATTTTTTTTCTTACTAGACCACTGAGTGGAGCTCATAAAAAAATTTCAGTAAATTCGAGAATCCGATCTACTTTTTGGGTCAGTTTAACACAGAGTGAGTCTTGTACTCAATTTCCACAAAAATTCGGGGTATGTTATTTTTGGAAGTATATCTCGCTTTAATCTTTTCGGAGTAATTCGATTGATGGGGGGGGGGAGCAGGGGACAGTAGGGAAATATTTTTTAAAAAGGTGTGAATGATATGATTGAAGAATACACAGCAGATGGAATCGTTATCTTTTCGTTGATGCTCCAACTAAAGGGTGTGTAGCCCTGCTCCCCTTCCAGTTGGCGGATCTCTATCGTATGAAATATGGCTTAAATTCTTTCGGAAATCATAGAGTAGACTACATATTATTGTCACGAATTGCATTTCCCTTCATTGAAGTGCTAAAAGTGATCGGATTGATAGCTACTCCTTAATCTAAAATACTAACGAATTACTCCAGTTTCAACTCAATTAGCGATAGTGGGGGTGTTTCTGTGTAGGTACCTGTTTCGCTGGTCTTAAGGCCAGTAGGAGCTCCTGTTTCGTGATTACTTATCGGCAATGATGAAACAACGGTAAACAAAATGCTTGAACAAAAATATAAACCGTTGTGCCACATATTTCTCACCCATCAGGACCCTCGTTTCACATTCGATGACAATATCTTTGAATGTTTCGATGAGACCGCAGCGAAAATCCACATCGATAACTGCTGCTTACCTCCTCAAATGTTCGTTCAGAATAGTTCCCTCGAGCTGGTTTTTTTTTCGCAGTTCAGCATAGGTTTCGAATTTATGTACTTTTCGTGTTATCGAAATTTGGCTTGAAAAATATAATTGATCGATTATGATGAATTCGTTATACGATGAAAAGCCTACGAAAACCTCGCCTTATTGTAGAGTAAAATTTTAATGTACTTTCGCCCTATAACGTGTAATATTTTCAACTTTTTTCTTCTACTTTTTTTTTTCTTTTTTTTGCAAGCATCGTTACGTATACCAGCAAATATGTGTGCAAAAGATCACGAAGACACGACGCGCGATGTCGACGAGGATGAAGATGAGGACGAGGTTGAAGACGAGAACGTCGCGTCGCATCGAGCTTTAGTCAACCATTATAATATACCATTAAGTACCGAAAATGAAACCGTTTAAAACGAAAAAGCTACCAGATGTTAAAATATTTACAAAATACTACTCCGACAGATAAAGCACAACCGTGCGCTTGTTTAATTATTTAATGAATTAATCCACATTTCTGGCACGTTTTAATTAAAGAATTCCTCTCTTCCCGAGATGGCTGACGCTAATAAACAGAAACTTCCGCACGATACGATGAGCGGTTTTTCTTTATTTTTTTTTTTTTTCGTGTATTTTTCGCTCTCTTTTTAATCCTATTCTAATAAATGCCCGAAAAAATTTTCGACTAATTTTTCTTCCAATATAAGCTAATAATTACGTCAAGTTTTACAGAATGTTGCGAGACCAAACTACGTCGTAGCCTCGCATTTGGGTATGCTTATTTCTACGTCATCGTGTTATACGTAATACTTACTTACTTTTCCGCAACGTGAAAATTTTCAAAAGTTGAAATTCTTTTGTTATTCTGCACGCTTCTTATTTTCGCCAACTATAAGAATAAATCAAATCGAAGTTGAGAATTTTTCAAATTTTTTCATCAACGATTAAAAAATTTCTCTTCTGCAGGTTCACTAGCTTGACGTAGATGACGATGACGTCTTCTTATAGTACGGTGGAATTTTCCGTCCCTCCTCTTCCCCCTCCCATGCTAGAATTATAAATTTAATTGTTTCAATGAACGAAGAAAACTACGTAAGAAAGAGGACGAATAAAACGTAAAAATTGTTCGAGCGTGATGATGCTTCGCATTCCAATTCCAAAGAATATAATTTATAGTTTACGTATCTTTCTTCGACGGCGCGATGCGGCGTTTACAAAGTGATATTCAATTTAGAATATTTACGTCGCATCGTCGCTGGTACTATTTTATTGGATGAAAAAGCTAATTGGCTGTGTCAGAAAATAAGTAGCCTGTTAGTACTTTTGTAAACTTTGGGTATAATTACACGTTTCGTTTTAAAAGGCATCGAAATTGTTGCTTTCATATTTCTATTAAAGGTAGGTGTTTTAAAAAGGATTCGTTGATTGTAGGAGCGTTATTTTTGGCACTCCTCTGTCATTATGAGACTGAACGTGAGCTCATCTTAAATCTTGATTTGCCTATAGATTGTAAAAAATTTATCGTACCTGCCCCCCCTCCCTTGGACAAGAATTCGTCGATATCAGCGTAAATTAATTGTCGAAATAATATTTTTTCGATTGATTTTATCCTTCTCCTTTGTTAAATAATAAGGTGCTAATTACTTGTATTTTTATTAAGTTAACCTTGACTTATGTGTTGCACCTGTATACTTTTTATTGTGACTAATTTTTTTCTTTCTATTTTTATCTTTTATTTGCAGGGATGGAAGAACAAGGTAAGAACAAGGCCAAAAGAATCGTATCTTATAAACGACCAGTACAAGAACAGGAATGAAAAATCGCGCGAAAAAACATGTCGAATGATTGTGTTTGAAAAATTCACCGAGAATAATCACAAGGTATCTACCTACATATTTAAATTCAGAATCGAAAAAATAACATTAATGCATGAATTTATTTACTCGAAATGATGTCGGGAGCGAAGCTTCGATAATTGATGTACCTACGGTGTATTCGATCTCCTTCGATGTGCTGCTTATGCAATTTCAATTGCATTTATGGAGTGATAAATATAACCCTTTTAGTCTTGATCAAATTTTGGAGAAGAAAATTGAATAAAACTTTTAAGACAGAAAGAAGCCTCTTGTTGAATCTTTGGGAATCTAGTCTTTTTCTCATCGCACTCACAGATTTGTTAAATGTCCGGAAAGAGTATAATCATCTTGCAAATGAAAAATATACCCCTGGTCGGGTGTTTATTTTCATGGTGGTGAGGGGGGGAGTCTCGAAATTTTTCATTTGAGCAGGATTCAATGTAACTTTGTAGGCTTCTCCAGTTCTGTGTGGAACAGCAACTTGTGTTGGCAAATACCTTGTTCCAATAACATAATCGCAAACTATACTCGTGAAAGTTGTGTGATGGTGACACTCATAATCGAATTGATTACGTTCTGATCGGATAAGATGGAAATCGTCGATCATTAAAGCCAAAACATATCCTGGGGCTGATGTGGCATTGTAACCTGGCATCATCCAGATTACATGCGGTGGCTTATGCCACCCTCATGGGTGGTGAAAACCACCCATGGTAGTCACGACAACTTATCATAATCCCCGCTCTTCACCCGACCATACCTTCACCCCCGCCGCCTACCCGCCGGCGTGTTTATAATATTAGTACATATTAGATAATACCGGAAAACGACAAAACGGATAAAAACACCCTTACCTGCCGGACCAAAATGATACAAGTTACAATACAGATACTTTATTTAAAAACATAGAAAATCAACAGAGAACAGTATATAGAACGACGACACAGTTATACAGCTTAATACAATAAAGGACGACCGAATATATAAAACGACTAGCTAGAATTTATCTTTACACCAAGCCGCTCGTCCATCAGAACTGGTTTCATACGTCGCTCTCTATGTAATATTTCTGTAATATTACAAAGATCATTTTCTTTACTATGTAGGTACAATGATATATTTACAAAAATTTACGATAACATGTACAAAAAATTTGTAACTTGAACATCTAATTATATACACTACATTTACAAAATAATAATAATAATCTTCATTAGAAACGCCAATGCAAAGTAAAATGATGACCCAACACCCAGTACTGGTTAAAAATTTGCTGCCACTTTCTCAAACTAATCTTTGAAGAACATTTTTTGAGGTCGTTTTGTAGTTTACACGTTTTTCATGGTGTTTTGAGTTTGTTTTCTAATGTCCATCTGATAAATTTCCATCAGCCTCAGGCAATTAGGGTAGTTCGGACGATGATTTGGATGATTATTCTGATGACTCTTAATTAGAAGGAGCATAGTTGTCATCTTCTTTGTCTTCCTCATTATCATCATTCAAAACAGGGGATGGAAGACGAAATGAATTTTGGTTCTCGTTCTTGTTATTGTTCTCATAAATCGAAATTTTTCTTACTATTAATCTTATTTTTATTTAGGATTTGTATACTTTGTTCTCGTTTTCTTCTTGTTCTTCACAGTTTTTAAAATCTTGTTCGCATTTTCTGTTCTTGTTCTTTATTTTGTTTTGTTTGGTTTTCTGTTCTTCTTCTGGTTGGTTTTTGCTCGACAACTCAACCAACCAAATTTTTGAAAACTTGCGTAAGAGCCATAATTGAAAATGAGAGTAAGCTGTCAAAAAAAATCGCTAAAAATATGCTTAAATTACAAAAAACTAAGGAATTATCTGCTAAAATTAAAAAAAAAAAAAAAACAATGGAAAAATGGCGCGATAGTTGTACAAGGACAAAAGAATGTCAGAGGAAAACGAACTGGTTCCTGCAGTAGGAGTGATAGCTGAAGAAGAGCAAAATATCTCACATGATAAGCACCTGCTGCAATGGTATTGAAGCTGAACTGTGACAGACTCTTGATAAAAATGGAATCAAAACAGCATAATATCTGTGCAGTGTGATATGGCGGAGCCGTAAATAGCCTACTGAATGGTGTGAATCAGTATTGATTCCTTTGCATAAGAAAGAAGATGAAAGATTAAGCTTTAATTATCAAACGATTACCTTAATTCCACAAAATAGCAAAGTCATGTTACAAATCCTAAACAACCGGATTAAATTCCACCTGAACAGGCCAAAGATTCATGCCAGGAAGAGGAACCAAGGGAATAGTCAATGAATGTCTGACAAATTATTGAGAAGTGCAGAAGTTCAACATACCTGTAATGATGTGTTTCATAGATTACGCCAAAGCCTTTGACTGTGTGAATTGGAAGAAGCTTTTCAAAGTTTTAAGAGATATGGGAGTCCCATTTCTTATAGTGGGTCTGGTGAAGTCTCGATATGAATTCAATGATATGGTGGTGAGAGTTTATGGAGTAGAATGTGAGGTTTTCAAGTGGAAAAAGCAATGCATCAAAAACACATATTATTATTCCCGCAGTTATTCAACATATATGGTGAGCACATAATTCGGGAGGCTCTGGAACAATGAACTGGTGGTGTTTCCCCTGGATGAAGGAGAATCTTCCAATCTGCAATATGCACTTGGATACCAGCTTGATTGCTTCGCATGAAGAGGAAATGGCAAAGCTCTAGCTTTTCAATTCAGTGAAGATAGCCAGCAAGAAACCTGGATTTTGTATTAATGCATCAAAAAAAAAGTCATGGTGGTGGATTGGGTCGAGTGTCTTCCAGTTTCTACAGTCTTGAGTAAACACAAAAAAGTCTATACTTTCGTATATTTGGGCTCTGTCATCAATGCAGATGGAGGCTCATTGACAAAATTACAGCGCCGAATCGCTCTGAGCAAATCAGCTATGACCAGACCGCGTACCGTCAGATGCAATAACAAGATCTTCAGAAAGACAAAAAAGAGATTAATACGATCATTTCTTTTCTGATTTCCTTCATGCCACGGAAACACGGGCATTGAAGGCAGATGATAAAAGAAAAATAGATGTTTTAGTGATATGGGTCCGACAAAGGATGCTGTAGATACCCTGAACTGCGCAACACAACAATATTTCAATCGCCAATAAAATACAAGAACTGATCTGGTTGAGTGTTTTATGCAACAGACGCATTCTAGAGTATTTTGGACACATAATCATAAGAGAAGTCGGAAATCTCGAAAAAGACATTCTGTTTTCGAAAACCCCTCGTGCAAGAGGAAGAGGAGATCTTCAATCAGGTGGTCTGACATCGTCAAAGCGCGAATGGACTCTGTGCTAAGAGCTGCTTCATAGACACAGGATCGTGATAAATAGCGCGCTCTTCTAGGTACAATATGGTCATAAGCGATTGAGACTTACTGATGATGATGATACCAATCAAAATCATTCAGATTCAGTCAACAAGTTTAAACTGACGAATTTCGAGATAAAAATGAGAGAGAATATTCTTGGGTGAAAATTCAATAATATCTAAACTTTGAGGGGGAAAGGCTTGGAAGTAGAAATTGCAGAAATTTTTCGTTTTTAAACCTATAAGAATAGAATACAAAGTTGCATATCATACCAAAATATCAGAAGGAGGATATGGAGGGAGGAGAGAGTTCCTCTTTCTGACTTTGAAAAGAAGGCAGCCCCACCCATCTCTCCCTCCCCAATTGAACTAGGAAGTGTAAACTTGGCATGTAGATCTATTATGGGTTCTAGATGTACCTTTTAGGGATTTCAACATTTCAGTTCGAATTGCATCCCCTCACAGCCCCGAAAAAGTGGCTTTGCATGGTTTTTTCTTCTTTTGTATGTTTGATTGTCGCATATCTCTCCTCCAAATTGAGTTAGGAAGGTGAAATTTGGTATGCAGATTTAGTAATTATATTTGACATACCTTTTCGGAGTTTCATATATTCATTAAAATATCTGAAAACATCCCAGCATTCATTTTTTTTTTGTTCCATTTATCTCTCTTTTTCTTACCAATATTCGATCAACATGAATTTTTGTTCATGGGTCATCCTGACCTTCGACCACAGATTTATCGATAAACCTTTTGATTCTTGAACTGAATTCTTGAAAAGATAATATAAAGCAATATATATGCAAATTATCTCCCCTATTAAGTTCATATGCCTACGCAATAATGATTGCACTTAAAAAAAAAAAAAAAAAAATCAAAAGTGATCTGAGTAACTTACGAAGGGGTTGAGAGATTTAGTGGATTTAAACACGTGAATTTTCTATCAAGTACTTATAGAAGATTGTACAATATGTTGTACTTAAAAAATGGGTCCTTCATGAAAATATCTAAAACGTAAACGCTACCATTTCGAATTTTCCAAATTAATGGACACTACTTGTAATTCCACTGTGTAGCCATCATTCGAGGTATAAACACTTTCCGGGACACTTTGCATCAGCAGGCAAGCACACGCTACGAGCTATAATCATTTGCTGCGTGAGCGAGAAAATAACCGCAGCTAATTCACCTTGGGAAATACGTACGAACCTTAATTTAACCACAAATTTTTACAGTGATAAAGGTGTCATTTTTCATCGCGTACTTAATCAGTTATTTAAAAATTAATAAAACTTCCTTCAATATTAACCAAACTGCTGGGTAAATTTTTCAAAGCTTCTGGAATTATTCTGTTCTTTGCTGAGGATACGACAAAAATCGCTTATATTTAATCCGAATACATCGACAGAGATAAAGATTCATTTCATTCATTAACACTTAAAAAAAAAACTAATAATGGTCACCCTGACTATTGGATTGGTTTAGGTTACCATATCTCCCCAGCTGGTATCCAACTTCCTACACATCATACATATATCTACTATCTAGTCATATCCATCGTCGTCATCTCGCACAGTCTCCGCTACTACCTACAACATTAATTATACTTAAAAAGCCATAACGCCCAAATCTCGCTCCCTTTCTATGACACGTAAACAGCCACAAACGTTCGCGATCATTTCGCAATAAACGCTCGACTTGGTTTAAAAGCGAAAGTTATACTGTACTTTATGCTGTATTAGAGGGCAACTTCTTCGTATACTATAAAGCTATAAATTCTTGGCGTGTTTTTCACCTACATCCCCTCCGTCGTGTATCGTCCCTTATCACCGGTAATATATCATTCAACTTGCACAATTTCAGGTGTACCTGGCGAGATACATATACAATACACACGCACATGTACATAGGCAAAGGTACCAATTCTTTCTGCTTTCGTTGCTATAATACTTAAGTAATGTTATACTGTAGATAGGTATAGGTTCCAAGATAATAGGTAGGTAAACAAACGTCTAGTATCTAACACGTAGGTAGATGGCAGCCTTTGGAACAGAAATCTTTTTTTTTTTTTTTATTATTTCGCCAGTGTCGACTACGAAGGTGTTTTTAACAGTAGTATTTGCCACATTCTGCTATTGCTGAAATGTTCAAAAATGTTATATTGGTAGGTTGAATTATCGTTCTGTTTGATTACTTTTTTCTTCGCTTTATAACGATCGACGCAATGTACCTAGCTACCTACTACCTACATGTACCTATGTATCATATATCTAGGCTATATTCAATAACTTATACGTAGTATGTTGGTATATTTGGTACACATTAACTAAAAACGTGCACTCATAAACGATCGTAGAATGTTTTTCTTAAGATGCCATACAAATATCGAGCTCTATGCCGAACCTTGCGCCTAAATAGTATAATATATCAACTACTCACACGTGTACTAAGGTTATATAAACGTATCATATCTCCTAGATATGTACATAGTTCTGTACGTATATGTAACTTGTGGTATACATATGTAGAAAAAATACACATATTTACCATACGTAATGGCCAAACCTACACTTTTGAATTGTATACCAACTTGGGATACGTTTTTAATGACACGTGCGAATGTACAGATTTAGGTACATTTTTCTCTTCTGAGTGCATATGAAGTTTAAACAGTTGAGAATTATTAATAACATTTCTGGAGTTGTAAGGAGGTGCAATGAGGTTAAAAAGTCAAAACCCCCAAAAAGCACATCTAGTACCCCTACTAAATGAATATATCAAATTTCAACTTGCTATCTCCACTTAAAAGGGAGTTATGCGAGGAACAAACTCAAAAATTAGATTCTGAATGTGTTACTTTCAACATTTCAACTTCGAGTGCAAAAATCATTTATAATTATCTTTCATCGCGAGTTTTTAGTCAAACACTTAGAATGAAAAACGTTTACTTTTCTCTTCACTCCATTTTGATATTTGATTTTATCATTGCTTAGTAAAAAAAAATTATTTCATCTATCATCACAAGTTTATGATTAAAAACTCCAAATCAAAAATCAAAAAGGTGACATCAAAAATGTCACATAAAAACGTAAAGTATCTACTAAATTTTTTTCATTTATTTTTCAATTTTTGTAGTTTTTTTATTTAAAATTTTTGTTAGTTTTTAATTTTTAAGATTTTTAAGATTTTTCTTTTTTTCAATTTTTTTATTCATCAATTTATTTATTTTTTTAGTTTTTTAATTTTTTGAATGAGATATATCCATGTCAACATTATAACTTTAAGTCCAAAAATCATTTATCATCATCTTTCATTCGTTGTTTTTAATCAAAAAAAAAAAAAAAAAATTAAGCTTCAAATCAAAAATCAAAAGAATTGCTCAACTTGGATGTTGTAGCTTGAAGTGGAAAAATTATTCATATCACTGCTAACCCATATTGAAAACTATAATCATAATTTAATATTCAACCGTTCCACCCTCAAGCCATGTCCATGTTAACATTTAACATAAAGTCCAAAAGTCATTCATACTCATCTTTCATCCGGAGTGTTTGATCAAAAACTTAAAATCAAAAATCGAAAACGTTTCTGAAAAATTGAAACCCCTAAAAAGCACATTTATAGCCCGAACTAAGTCCACATACTAAATTTCGACTTCCTGGCCCAATTTGGGGTGGAGAGATAGGGAGCGGAACTGTCTATTCAATGTCAAAAAGGGGGAAACGCCCCACATCTCCCCACCTAATTGGTCTAGAAGGCTGATTTTTGGATATGTTGTGCAACTTTGAATTGACTATTTTTTTTTTTTTTTTTTTTTTTTTTTTTTTTTTTTTTTTTTTTTTTTTTTTTTTTACTTTTTTATTATACTGGGCGTGTAATTTGCTTAAAAAGGAACAATTCTTGTGATTTTAACTCCTCAGCACTCACCCTCCGAAATTCGAGCATAATTGAATTTTAATCCAATGCCATTTCCATTCATATATGTCTGATCCGCCGCCCCACTGAACCTATTGACCGAATTAGAATGATTTTTGCCAGTATTAAGAACGGTAAATGATCACAGTCTTTGAAAAAAAAAAAAAAAAAAAAATGAAGCAATAAAAAATAAATATATAAATTTCTTACATGGCTAAAGACGGACGTAATGGTTTTCTAGAATCTCAAAACGGATTTCGTTGATATTCCCCAATTTTCCGCTGTAGATTGATAAACCATAATAGCCCGGTTCTCATTGGCAATATGACACCGACAATCAAGCTAAAAACCGGCACAAAAAAAACCACATTTCGGCACTGTGAAGGATGCAATGAGGCTGAAAAGTCGAAACTTCAAAAATGAAATCTACGTACCAAATTTTAACTTGCTAACTGAATTTGGTGGGGAGTTATGCGAGGAGCGAACTCAAAATATGAGAAAAAACCTACCAAAAAACCACATTTCCAAAGCTATAAGAGGTGCAATGGGTCTGGAAGGTTAGAACTCCCGAAATGTGCATTTATAGCCCGTATTAAGTTTACATACCAAATTTTAACTTCCTAGCTCAAATGAGAGAGGTGATAGGGGGAGAATACAAGGTAAAAAATGGAGAAAATCTTCATATCTTCTTTCCTAATTGACCTAGGAGACTGATTTTTGGATATTTTACACAATTTGTGATTGTGTATCGATCGGCTTGAAAAGGAATATTTTTTTACAATTTTCACTCCTCAGCACCGTCTCCTCCAAATTTGGGCGTAACTGAATCTCCATTTATACATGTCTAATCGACTGTCAAACTAAGCACATTGGCCGAATTAGAGCGATTTTGGTGGTCCGTACAGAACACAGTAAATGATTTTAGTCTTTGCCCCCGGCGGGGGGGGGAGTTTAAATGGTCATAATTATCTTCTAAGGACCGAAAATGGATTCTGTTGATATCGCCCCCTCATCCACCGTTGTTCTTTATTTGGTTATGTTTGGTTCTCGTTGGTTTTTACTCTCAGCTCAGGCCTTAAAATTTTAGAAAATTTGACTAAAAATCGTTAAATTAGCGAAAAAATTGAAAAAAATAAGAGCAAGACCTTAGAAAAAATCACTAAAATGCATTCAAATTGCAACAAATCGAGGAAATTGCTGAAATTCAAAGAAAAAATAAAAAAAAAAAACCTAAAATAGTTGTTTTTGTTCTGGTTTTTTAGTTCTTCAAAAATGGTGAAATCTGTTTTGGAGTCTCAGAAGATCATTAAGACAATTTTTGGCCTTGTCAGATATTTATTTTTTCCCTCCGAACATTAAAATCATTTACTCCACTCAATACAGATCAAAATCGCTCCAATTCGGTAAATTGACTCAGTTTGGGGACGGATTAGATATGAATGAGTGGGGGTGACCTTGGATGAAAATTCAGTTTTGCCCCAATTCTGCGGGAAGCGGCACAGAGGGACAAAAACACAAAAATTTTTCCTTTTCAAATCAATTGATAGAGAATCCAAAGTTTCATTACACAACCAAAAATCAACCTCCCAGGTCAATTAGCACGGGAGGTATGAGGGGGTTTCCCCTTTTTTTGACCCTGGAAAAGAGCTGTTCCTCTCCTATCTCCCAACCAAAATGAGCTTAGAAGTTGAAATTTGGTATGTACATTCAGTAGGGACCCTAGATACGCTTTTTGGGGCTCTCCACTTTTCAGCCTCATTGCAATCCCACACATCTGCAATATGTGGGTTTTTGGTCGGTTTTCCCCATTTTTTGAGTTTGTTTCTCGTATAATTCTCCTCCAAATTGGGCTATGATGTTGAAATTAGGTATATGCAGTCAGTAAGAACCTCAGATGTGCCTTTTGGGGGGTTTGACTCTTTAGCCTCATTGAACCCCTTCGTATTCTCAATGCTGATCGGGAAAAAAGCATTGCAATGCAATGCTTTTTCCAATTTTCATGATTGTGATGTCATCGATAGACCCCTAACAGTCTAGCTTTCGTTCACAATATGATGTAGAAAATGAGGCTAAGAATATCAAATACATATGTATCGATTTTTACATTCTCTCCGGCTTATTATTATTTTATTAATCGCCAGATAAAGGGTAAAAAGTGATCTGCATCGAACTGACACTGGGCTGCACGCTACGAAGATGCGGAAACTCATCATCATTTTAGCTCTGTAATGGGACCAACTTCAAATACCTCCCTTTTTTCTCTTTTTACCATTTCTCTTTGTGGGCAAACCATAAACTCAGCAACGTACATTAGGGATTTGCTTATTTTAAGTCATTATGTGTCAAATTACTCTGTCACCATTAGTTCTCCAATGAGATTATAACATACAACGAATAACCTAGGGAATCGAGCAGTATTCGGTAGTGCAGCATGTTACTCGATAAAGGCGCCACTGGCCAGTGCTGCGTCGATGTTCGGAGGAAAGAAAATAACAGCTAGGTACCTAGCATACCAGACGAAAAACGAATCATACGTGTAGCATAATTTTGATAAATGAAACCTTGTTGGCTGGCTGGCTAGGAAGAGGGAAATATCCGACGTCACTGATAGCATAGCTATATCATTTAAAGATGAAATTTAAACGCGGTATTGCGCCCCAGTTACTAAAAGTGACACTGCCTAACCACTCGAACCGCGCTACATAACCGCATCGAAAACTTAAATCGAACCGAATCATCGAACGAGGGGAAAATTACCATCAAATTTTTGTCGGTTTAATTTCAATAAATACCGCACGTGATAGCTATTTATACGTACGTACACGTAAAAGTGCTCTGGTAATTCGTACACAGACCGATGGTAGAATTGAAAAAAATCAAACTCATACGCTAAGCGTGATATTTATGGCGATAGCGAAAGGCTAAAATTAAGGTGTACACAGTACACACTTCGGCATAGGATCGTATAGGCTCTACATAGGCAACATTAAATTCACCTCGTTGTTTTTCCCTACTTTTATTTTTTAAAAGCGTTTTTTTTTTGTGTGTGGTACAAGTAGGTATGAAGGGAGAGCGAAAAAAAAAGAGATTCTAGTCTTTTTTTTACCGTTAATTTATTATTCAAGTAGCGTCGGTTAAAGAAAACGAATTCCAAGTTACCATTGCCACAGCAGAAGCGTTCTCCGGGTACCGTAATTTTACTCCTAACGTTAAAGAATATAAGCAGCTTGAAAATTTCTTGCACTAGATTAATAATTAAGATATTAGAATGTGAAAGCCATAAAGTTAACTTTTAATGAAAATTTCTTCCTCGACGTATTTTTCCTACTACACGGTTTTTTTTTTCACCTTTCTTTCTTTTACCTCTTTTTTTCTCTACTTTTTTTTCCTTTTTTTTTTTTTTTTTTTTTTTTTTTTTGAGGAAACAGAATTAAGTTTAAAAAACCAAATCGCAACTAGCTCAATTGTTTCTGCAACGCATACCTATTCTAGACCAAACTGCCAACACTACACCAACTAAACAATAGTTTTACAAGACGATAGAAAGTCCATAAAACACGTGTTTAGCCTAATTTCATCTACTGTATGGTGGAATATTATTTTGATTGAATTCGACGAGCTTTCATAGTCTTTCTATAGATAGGATGTTCAACTCATTCCTTATCGAGTGACGTCGTCGCTATCGTCACGTTAACTAGTAAGATGTTTCGTAGTAGGTAATACCTACTTAATTTTTGACATTTGTACGTTGAAAACACCGCGATGACAAATGTATCATTTACATGTCACACATTCGCGTATAATTCACCACGTCTGATGATGGAATTTGCCAAGCTAGATGGCGCCCTTTTCTGATGCTGATTTGATTTACGATACAGATGTATCATTCTAACGTGTCAAAATTTTCCCTATAATGTTCTTATCTGCTTTTCGAGCAAATGAAATTGATATCATTGTCGTAATTTCTGCCTAGCGTATATAGGAAAAATGCGTCACATGTAATTCCTGCCTCCATCTCTTTCTTACTTCCTTGTAATATTAGTTTCGTTCTCTTTGGTTACCTCCCTCATGTGTATATATATATATCTTATATACAGGTTATACGTCTACAATAAAATTGTCAAACGAAATGGCGTAAGTTATGATGAATTAGGTATACTATACGAGTATAAATATAGCACTACACGTAGTGTATTAAGATATATACTACTAGCATCATCTGTATGTAGGTATGCTTACTTGTGTATACTATCTTCATTAAAGTATTACGTCTTACTCAAGATTACAATAATTTGTACGTTATTTATTTACCTATACTCGTTTTTAAAGAGTTACATGGTTTTATTATCATGATACCAACTCGCTAAACCATACAATGATCTATCCCGATTAGCGCACATTGGCAATTAAATTACCAAAGTTTCAAAGTGAACTATTGG
>FIZR01021672.1:0-23017 GCA_900060175.1 Ferrisia virgata | reverse complement strand
AAAGTAATTAAAAACATCGTAATAACTAGTTCTCAAAGTAGTTGAGAAGTACAAAAACCGCAAATATGCAACCAAAAAAATAATGAAAAATGTCATCGGACAGGATTTTTTATTCTCTGCAAGGTAAGACCTCACAAAATTTTTCGTAAACCTCATACTTTCGTCATAAAAATAAAAAAATCATAAAAAAATATGTATTTGCCCATATCCGCCATATAAGTACGTTAAAATCTTCTTCCAAGTGACGTCACGCGTTTGGTGCGGCAAGAGGGAAGCATACCCCACCGTTTTTCGCGAAAAACGGGTTTTGGTTTAACCTCTCTTATAGTTTATAGATGTTGGTCGCGATTCAAGTGGGGGTAACCTTACTCAAAGGGAGTAACATAATTGGGCTGGTCGTAGTGATATCGATAATTGCTGAAAATAGCGATAATGACTATCGATAGTATCGAAATAAAAACATCGATTTCAAAGTTATTGGTCATCAAAATATCGATAGTTTGATTATCGGTTTCAATATTCCAGTTTTTTTTTGTGACAAAAATGACCAAATTCGATAATCATTGCTTACAATTTCATGAATTTCAAGTTTCTCTAATTAGATAATTATAGTACGTAGCAAAAAGATTACAAAACACTCAATAAAAAAAAATATATCAAGTTAATTTGGTCATTCTTCACTAAAATAAAAAAAAAATATTCAACGCAATTAGTCCAACTACTAACATAATATCAAAACTCGATATCAGCGTATAATTATGGATAGCGATAAAATATCTGGAGAGAAATATCGATATTTTTTTGAGTATCAGCCTTAAATTATCGATAGTCCGATACATCGAAACAATATCGACATCACTAGTTGGTAGTTCTTGGACGTTTAGTATTTGTGTAATAAATCAGTACTGTTGTCAAATTGACCAATGAAGATTCTTTTTCGCTATTTTGCGCCTTTTGAAGGGTCTACAGGACCACTGTGCAACGTAGTGAGTAATTATTGAAGGAAGAAGAATTATTTCATCACTGGTACTGGTACCTGGTACCGGCAACTACATATTTGCTTAACAAATATTTACGCACTCACGTCATAACTCATGAAGATTTAAAAAATAAAAAATAAAGAATTGAAAATTGAAAATAAACATATTTACTTAATTGGTACTTGCCCCGAAGCCGAATACCTATTATCGAAATTTCTTTTCGTTCATGTACTTGGTACTTACTCACGTGTCATGTCTCATAAGTCATACAGTAAGTATCATGAATTAGCCCTGCCGGCTAGCCACCTTCCCGCCTATAGGCTATAGCCTATGTACGGTCACAGTTAGCCGCATACAACGCTCATACTTTGGCTCAGTCACGTCACTGATTCACAATTTGACTCATTTTCATCAACCATCACGTCATTAGCCGGTCATCAATCATGAAAATGAGGATTTTTATCAAAAAAGATAACAGGTAAAAATTATGATGCGGCGAAAATTTTGTTAAAAAAATACTTGCAACGAATTTAGGTTGTTTGGAATCATTTATAAAATCAATGCTAACTACACAACTACTTCAAGGTCTGTGATCTTGAATTTTTTATCAAATTCTTAACTGTTACCTGAATTGCACATTTTTCAATATGTTAGTGAAGTTACTTATGATACTTCATTTCATAGTTGGATGTTATTCAGATACCGTGCAAAGACCCAGAGGAGTATCCTTGTCCAGTAAGTACCCTATCGAATTCATTTATAATGAGTGAAATTCTCCTCCAGTGAGCAGTAAAATGCCTTAACAATTGACATCCTAAAAGTTCGGTTGAAATTCGAAAATTCGTCATGTTTTATGTGTTTGCAGTGGTTTCATTGTATGCAGTGGACAAACACTTTACTTGTTTCGATGGTAGCGCGACAATTCCCTTTGAACGTGTCAACGACGATTATTGCGACTGTTTGAGTGACGGTAGCGATGAACCTGGAACATCAGCATGTCCTAATGCTAGCTTTTATTGCAACAATATAGGACACAAACCCTCATTTATACCTTCTTCTAGGGTAAACGATGGTATCTGTGGTACGTTTCATCCCACATATTCCTGATTTCTTTCGTTTTAATACCCATAAATCTATGATAATAAATTTATTTCTAGATTGCTGTGATGGTTCCGATGAATATGCTACTGAAACGCAATGTGAAAATAATTGTTACGAGTTGGGTCAAGCTGCAAGGGAAGAAGAAGCACGCTTATTCGCTCTAATCAAAGAAGGTAGTAAAATCAAAAACGAACTCAGTCTAAAAGGCAAACAGTTGAAACGAGATAAACAAGTAATTCATTTAAAATATCTCTGTACTCTGAGTAATTTACCAAAAATTAATCGAAATTAATTTATTAAACATGGAGTAAAACGATACAAATTCCGAGTAATTTAGATTCGTATTTAGCTACGCAATAGATTGTATTTTCGCTTAAAATTACTTTCAGATTTCTGTTAACGGTGGTGATAATTATTAAAAATTGTTCACACAATGTATTTTTCTTCGCAGCATAAACTTTTGGAACTAATGAAAGAACAATCAGAAGCAGAGATTTTAAAGAACGAAAAGGAAAGCATCAAGAATAAGATTGAAGCGAAAGAGAAAGAAGCTTTAGATGTGTATAAACAACTGGAGGAGCAAAAAAGAAGATTGCAAGAAGAAGAAGAACGTTTGAAGAATGAAAAAGAAGCATTGAAGGTGTTCAATGAAGCCGATGAGAATGGAGATGGAAAGTTGGTATACAAATCATCAGATAATTTTTACTGAAGCATTGTTTTACAAATTGCGATTTTATTATATCAGTTTGGATGTCAATGAAGTATCGAAAATATCAATATTAGATCAAAATAAAGATGGAGTTGTTTCAGAAGACGAAACCAAAGTAAGTAGACGATATTTGTAAGTATATCTGTGATGCACTTTTTTAATTTCGCTACAAAATTATGACTTTATTTTCAGCCGCTTCTTACCACTGAACCGCAAATTTCATTCGAACATTTCTTATCTACCGGATGGGAATACGTAAAACAAATGACTATTCTGAAAAATGTATAAGTGCTGTGTAATTACGTAATTTTATAATGGTATTTACACATCGTTCATTCGAGTGGTTTTAAATGAATTTTAGATGAATTTGCCTGAAAAAGAAAGCGAAACTAATTTAGATATTGAAAAAGAAGATACTTCTGAAGTACCTGCAGAATTGAAGGGCGATAACGAAGAAGACGACGAAGATAAAGATGAATTACCTGAAGATGCGGAGCCTAATGCCGATGATGTGGAATCTATTCCTGAAGAAGAGCCAAAACAAGAATACGATGAAGAAACGTCGAAAATTATTAACGGTATGTTTTATGTTAAATATAATGATTTTGTTGCAAGTGGTAGTAGTATTGAAAAGACGATTTTTTTGTTTCAGAGGCCAATGAAGCCAGAACTGGATTCGACGACGCTGTTCGTAATTTAAGAGACATTCAACGAGAAATCAAACAAATAGAAGAATCACTTGGAAAAGATTACGGAAAAGAAGATGAATTTGCTTATCTCGTAGGAGAATGCTATGAATACACTGATCGAGAATATACTTATAAATTATGCCCATTTGATGAGGTATAGTGTCCATTAATAAGTTTTGTGAACATAAAGTTATCCAACCCACCCATATAAATACTTTGCGATTTAATTTTAAGGTCAGTCAACGTCCAAAGGATGGAGGAGCTGAGACTCGTTTAGGATCTTGGAATAACTGGGTAGACAATAAATATGAAGTAATGTTTTATAGTGGTGGGCAGTCATGTTGGAATGGTCCTCAAAGACAGGCTCATGTACGCTTGTTTATTTTTATTTACTTAAAGAAAACGAATTCTTTGAAGTTTCTGTTTGCGTATTATTTTCAGGTGAAATTAATTTGTAATACAAATACCGAAGTTGTTGGTGCTTCAGAACCAAGTAGATGTGAATATTTACTAGAATTCCATACACCGGCTGCTTGTTCAATAAAAGATATTAAGGATACAGTGATGGATCAACATGATGAACTCTAATCATGCATCGTAATTTTTGTGGAAATGCGGCAAAAATGATGATATCCTTCAACATATTCCATGTTTCACGTTGAAACAATTACACGGTTATAATTAGCGCGTGCGTTTTTATCTAGATATAAGTTATCGGACATTTTAGAGACGTTTTCACTTCTTTTAGGTATTCAATTTTGTTATTTTTTCCTAAAATATTGCGATGTTCTTTATTTAGCTATTAAGAAGAAATATTTTTAATAAAATTGCTGTGAAATGAAGTTTTTTATGAAGTATGATTGTAGAATTCGGGTTGATTTTTGTTAATTACCTATACTTAAATTTTTATTTTATCAAGTTCTGTGTAAAAATGTTGTAATGTAAAAGCTGCAATTTTCTATTTCACTGTGTTTTTTTCCTATTTCTGAGAAAATATTACATCATGTCATTGTTTTTTAATTCCTTATTTGTTTTTCTGTGAATTACTAATCAAGTAATTATTTAGAAGAAATCATCTACGAAATACTGTCAATAGTTCGATTAGTGCGAAAAATAAATTACATAACTGGATAATTTTGAAAGAAACGAAAAAAAAAAGTTTTCTTAAGCGAACCATTTTGTTTTATTTGATTATTTTACAAGTATGGCGGAAAGGTTTTAATATTTCACCGCTAAAGTGTTATGTCATGTTATTAAATATGTTGGAGATAAAATGTAGCCAAATTTGAAATGAAGAAATGAACATTGAATTTTTAAAGATGTTTGGTGTAAATTCAGAACGCGTGCGCTTCCTTTCATGCGTCTTTTTTTAACTTGAACACAAATGCGAATACTTTATTCTCGTAGAATGTTTAAACGAATGAAAAAACCAACTGGTGCGTATTTTCCATATACATGGCGCGGAAAAGCAAAAACGTTGAGTAAGACGGGGAGGAAAAATATACCTACGGATTATGCCGCTTCAAGTATTATACACAGTAGGACTTTACTATTTATCGTACCATTTTCCGAATCAATACAGAAGAGTGTTGTTCGGATCATGCGCTACCAACAATTTGCTGTCGCGCTAGTTTGAAATGCTTTTTACGTTACTAGAGACGAAGACCGTTTGTTTCATGTAGTAACTTCAATACATAAATGTGACCACTTTTTAAAATTTCAACCTTTCGGTACATTAGTAATATAATATCTTCATTGAAATGGTGATAACTTAAATTTCTTTTTTCGGTTGTGCTGGTGTTTGTTGATCTGTATAGTGTTTTGATATTTTGAATGTCTTGGCAAATGAATTTAATATGTAAGCTGAACCGCAAAAGATTCTTGTAGGTAGGAATGATGATTCGTCTTGGACAGTCACTGTTGCTGTTTGGATTCTTAACAGTGGCACCGAGTTATACCATTCAAGAAGAGGATATTCCACATAATGAGTAAGTATCTACTTTTATTATACATATCCTCTACAGGTTATTTATTCAATAACGATTGTAGTTTTAGAGATAGTAGACTAATACAATAGTTCACAAGTCAAGCAGTACCTACTTATACTTACCCGTATAACAATTACTATAATTTAAGAGGTACTGATGAGAGCTGAAACACAATTTTACATTAGTTGAAAGGAGTTTGAACAATCATCAAATTCGTTATCAGCTCAAGATTAATACATATGTATTCTTCCTTAAAAATCTTTTTAACGAATCTACAATTGAGAATACTTGAATAACGAGTACTATCTCCTTTGTAAAAAAAACGAAACCTAATGTAAATTGAATCTTGATGAAAAACGCCAGTTTTAAATGTGTACAATAAAATACACAATTGAAAATGTAAAATTGATAACAAATCGATTACCATTCAATATTATTAGCATAGCGGTATAACTTTCTGCAGAGAATGCGAAAAACTACCCGGTAAATGTACAGTATACGAATCGCACGCCAATAGAGTACTACAGTCATTTTTTTCGTAATCGAATCGAATACGAATTTCGCTTTCAGAAAAATGGAAAAATAGCGGTCAATTCGCCAACGATCAAACGACTAAATTCGTAAAAAAAATTAAAGCATAAATTCGCACGAGATTCGCGTACGTCAAGTGGGCTATTCGAAAGTGTCCGCTACAAAAGCGGACAATTTTGACAGAGAATCGTCTGCTAAATTCGCCGGCGATTCGCGGGGCCTCTGGTTATCGGGTAAAACCCTAAATCTAAAAAATTAATATTATTTGACACACATATAATATAAGTATATAAGGTGATAATGTATTTCACAATTTAGTCACCTACTTATCAGCCTATACTAAGACCACAATTATTTCAACCAGAGCAATAAAAAATCCAACCGCTGACTTTAACTCCTTCAAAATCCAAAGCACAGAATCGATTCTTTGATTCAAAAATGTATTTGAATTACATGTTTTGTAATCATTACCTACGATGAGTACATTTAAAATTCTTTTGAAGGATTTTTTCGAGCAATACATCTATGTTGTTAAGATCATAGGGATTAACGTCTTTATGAGTCACAAATCTGATACGCGCATATTTTCTTTTCACATTAACGAAATTTATAATCTGTTATTTGATTTCTCTGTGAACGAAAATGAATGTTTAAGGAATCGCTTTAATAACACAGAACAGCGACTTTTATGTAATACCTTAACTTTGGAGTATAGTTTTCAAAATAGTACCTCTCAGATGTATCTGTATCCATAAATAAAATTATGTTGACATGATTTTTTCAAGAACATAAACGGTGGTGAAACAGTTTAAGGTCATTATACTTACAGCAATTCTGGCAACCCCCTTTAGAAAATGGTAATTTTTCGCGTTAAAAATGTGAGATTGGCAACTTGTTTCAATGTATTTTCATTTTCCAACACCTCCTATTGGTATTTTTTTAGAAAAAAGTTGCCAACTTCACATTTTTAACACAAAAAATTCTCATTTTGCGAGGGGGGGTTGCCAGAATTAGATGAACATGCTGTATCAAACATGAAACCAAACAAACAATTTCATTCATAGGATATTATCCATACGCACGCATTATCTCTCAGATTTTCCATTTAAAAATGAAAGTAAAACAAGCTTTGTATATTTTTGCACTTAAAACTTGACCGATTTACGATTTTATTGCATTTGAATAAAATGTTTTTAAAGTGCTTCACAATTACATGAATAATGAGTGATAAAGAAGAGCCGACAAGTTGATGAAGAAAATCCATTTTAACATTTAACCGGTTTACCAAACTTCGCCTATGTTAACTAAAACGTAGACTGTATTTTGAGGATAAAAATTCCACAAAAGAGTATTAAATTATATCATCTTCAAACTCGTTAAAATTAGAAAAAATTTAAAAAAAAGAAAAATAACATATATACTTATTGGTATTATTCATCAATTGAGAATTTATGTAAACAAAATGTTATGAAATAATTAAATTGCTATAAATCTGCTCGATACTGGATTTCTAGCAATCTGATTAGTTTATAATAATTATGTTTGTAGTGGTAAAGGCTCAATTCAAATTAAACGGACTATAAATATGCTCAATTTTGCAATTCAAAATCCAGTTTTCAAAATGTATTTTTTCGCTTTATTCTATTGAAATACTATAACCAAAATGAGGTTATAATGAAAATTACCAATCACTGAAATGACAACAGGAATGCGCATTACTTTAAGGTTGTTTTGGCTAAACAAAAAAACAAAATTACTAGATTTCAGTTGCAGAAATGGGCATATTTAGTCCGACTGTGCTTAGATACAATAAATAATGAACGTATCTGGTATTGTTTCAAATGAACAACGATTACTTAATAGGTAGGTAATAGATTCAATTGGCTCCCGATATTTTTATGTTCTCTGGCTTCACAGTACCATTAATTTTCTTTGTGATATGGGCAACTTAACTTCATTTTATGATGAAATACGCGGCTGTAATTTATGTTGCAGGTTTGCAATCTACAAGAGTAAAAAATAAAAGACATTGTCTTCTTTTTTTATCATCACTATACATATCTTTCATTTTCAAGAAAATTTTAATTTTTGAAATTCAAATAGTAGGATTTCTATAATTGAAATAATTGACGCTCCGTAATAAATCAAAACATGAATGTGTACCGTAAAGTAGGGCTAATTTGTGACAAGATTTCGGTTTTTTTTTTTTTTTTAAATAAAAACGCGTTATGAATTTTTACGATCTTTTCAATAATAACCGGTGAATCTACGACATTTTACCTACATTTTAGCCGAAAATTTGAGCAAATCGCGTGCGCAGGACGTCGCTTCCAAGTTATCATTAAGCTGCCCCAAGAAATGGGGTACTTTTGTGACACCGCTTCTTTTTTATATTGCTGTGCCGTAACGTGGCACGATGCACTGTGATGCAAAAGGACTGAGGCCCTTGTGCAAGAAATGAAGCAAAATTTTAAAAATTGGAGAAAATAAATATCAATATTTTTTTAATTTAAAAATTAAAAAAAAGAAAACTTACACGTATTTCTTGAATTTATTGCTGGTGATTCATTTACGAGGTCTTTGGTGGTATAGTTTAAGTGTGTATGTCAATGATGCTTTTATCTATTTCCATTCGCCATTTCTAACGTATCAGATTGATTTTTTATCAGTAATTAGTTGAAATATTGAGAAAAATCCTTGTCACAAAGTTGCCCCACTACTTACGTACTTTTCAAAAGACTAGGTATCTCACCAACACGTCAAAAACTCAATATGAAACCTTATCAAAGCGAAGTATGTTTCCACGAGTAAAAACTAGTATCACACAGTCGTCGAAATTTTTTTTTATCACGTAGCATAATTTACAGCGGGAGTTTAATTTTTCGAGTATATCTGAAATATTAACTTTTTATTAAAATTTCAAATCATCCGATAAAATAGATACTTATATCCAAATTGGATAAACGTATGCACAAATTCTTCATTTTTATATACACTACAAATTTTATCCATCTCGAACGTAAAAGAAGCTGTCAAAATCTGATGAGAAATCCGCAGCTATGTACTCAGAAATGCAATTGGGCAAAGTTACCTCATCAGTCACAAAGTAGCCTCATTTTATGGTACACCGATTTACTTTCTACAGGTATTCGCTTAAATAGATATTATATAATTTATCAGGCGCTTAAACGATTTCAAAATTCATAAATAATAAATAAATACCTAACAAGGTCATACGGTGTTGTTGAGATTTCAAGTGGTTCTATTCTATCTTCATATTTGCTTATAATTATTTTCTTATTGATATAAAATAAACGTATGAAATGGAAAAAGTCTGGAGTAAGGTCGTATTAAAGTGATAAAACGAATAAAAAAGTCAAAGAATTTGTTTTTTTTTTTTTCATTGCAATCAGAATTCTGTGAGCAAATTCGATTTAATATAAAACTTAGGTAGGTAGCTATAGCTAGCTAAACTAAATTCTAATATTCTTTGTATGGAATTTAAAATATATACGATATCAGCTCGACATTAACATTCGAAGGAAACTGTAAACAAAGAAAAAGTAAACACGGTGGAATCTTGAAGGAATTAAACTGCATCGAATGCAGTAAATTCCTCTTTCTGAAACATTCGTTAAGTTTTTTTTTTTTTTGTTTACCTCTCAGACCCAGATAAATAAAATTGTACCGCATTGAATCTTTTTCGAGTTTATTTAAAAATTTTTTCGCGCACGAAAGAAACCGAGTTTGATTTAATTAAATGCGCCGAACCGAATGAAATTTAATGAAAATGTGCGAAATACAATTCTTTCTGGATCATTATAAAACCATAGTACACACTGTATAGATACCATCCAACATTATAGAACTACCGACAGGTAGGTAGGTACCTATACCTATACCTACCGACCTAATAAAAACAATCATTTAATTGCCAACCTCAGCTACTTATATATATATTATAGGTATCTGCGTACCTAGTACCTACCTACCTATACTGTAATTAATTAAATACTCGAGAAAAGTTTCGTCATGGCAACGCTTATAAGGAAGTTGATTAACAGGCTTGTATTCAATTTAATTATAAAATAGAAATTACCCTGGCCCTGTCTTCACGTCGCCTACCTTATAGCTGTGAGAACCATTACGAGGTAACATGACGAAAGTTTGGAAAAATATTTCACCGCCGAGGAAAATAAAAGAAAAGGAACTAGAATCAGCTTTTGGGATTCGCGTAAAAATGACTCATGCCAGAAAATGGAAAGTCTTAATTATCAGGTCGTTGGAACCCTATTTGGGGGGGAGGGGGTGAAATAACCGAAATCAAAATTCGTCTCCGCAGACCGCGTTTGGCGTTTTTCATTGTTGGAACTGTGCCACAAATTTCGCCGAGGTTAAAACAGAAGGTTGAGTGCCATTGTATTGCATTATGATACAATGTGCGTACGTATGTGTGTGTGTGGCTGCGTACTGTTAAAACGTGCCCGTATTGGTGCTTTATTTTGAGGAATCGTTAACGAAAGAAAAGAGTGCGCGCAAGGCGCTATGTTTTCCACGTTTTACACTACGCGAGAAAGGCTACTCTTGCGACGACCTTATACTCGTAGTACGTATATCTGAAAATTCGCCACTACCGCCACAACCGCTTTTCAAAATTTCTCTTCGTCCTCGTTTCTCTGCATAACCTATTTATGTATCCTTATCGACCGTACCGTATCTTCTGTACCAAAACGAGTGTTATTATATGTCCAAAATATTTGAATAACTATTTCGACGAAATTAATATAGGTAAATAGGTTAGCTGTACGCTGTACTCGAATATAAATAAATAGTCGTAATTTTAACCGAGTTTTCGAATTTTTGGCTGATAATTAATCTGTAATATACCTACGAACGTATTAGCTTCGTTAAAAATTTTTGTGTATTTTGTAGTTGAAAAACGTTGAATTTTTTTGTTACAGAGTGAAAAATTGGGCCTTGAAATTCGGCGTGAATTTATGGGAATTCGGTGGGCATATTACAAATATGCCTGAAATACAAAAGGTAAGCAATATTACGTACCTCTACTCTACCTACGTAGAAATACTTACACGACGGTTTCGCCACCAAAATGATACAAATATCGAGTAAACAACATTACGGATAATAACGGGGTCATTCCCTTTTTACGACAATTTATTTAATCTCTGCGGTTAAAGGAGAAACTTCATTGTATACAAAGTTTACAATCCTGTTCATCGTGGTGTGGATTAGAACGAAATGTTTTGGCATTTGCTTTTCGTTGTCTGGTGCTTAATGACATCCATTGTGTCTAAACTGTCTATGCATTAAAGTTACGTTAAATGCAATTGAACCTTTTTTATTGCATTTAGCTAAGATTAGGCTCAGCTTTATGGATAAAAAATAACTCTTATTAGTCTAATCAAATATTTTTTAAATTATGTCTTCCTCTTTTTTTTTATTTTTTTTTTTTTCACAATCGCCACAATACAACGTGCATATGTATTTCATTCATGCAACCAAATAAACTGGAAATCTTTCAATTTGTTTCTACATATTATACGGTTCGCATTCGCAATTAATTTTGCATCGATAATTACTTTTCATCTTGCTTTAGAAATTTTATTTATTTTTTATTTTTTTTCATAGCTAGCGAGCTAATCTATGTAAAAGGGTTGATTAATCGCATTTATACTAAAAGTTGAAGCAGAATAATGTAGGTTTACCACGGAAGTAAAATATCGGTACGGACGAGATGGGCTAACAACCTTGAATCTAGTTTTAATCCCTCGATTTTCTATTTGACACCATTTACCGAATACGATTAATATTCTCACGATTCACTCGAATCGCATTTCGAAAGGTGAAAATATTTCAGCCTAACTAGAGAGTAAGCTTTTCTCAAAAGGTACCCACCGAAATTAATTCAAACATTTTCAACTGAAATGTTCACTGTCATCTTGACACGTGAGATTTCTACCAAAAAATAAATTGTATGAGGGTAGATTGTAGATGCCTCGTGTCAACGTATATATAAGTAGACGTGAAATGTTTGGAAAAATAATCCTAACGTGAGAATGACAATTTCCTAAAAATGAAAATAATAAATTTTCCGAAAAAGTCGTTCATTATAGATATGAAAATTCATGTAGGTACCTAGCTAGCTACCTACTTAATGTAGAAAAACATGAGACAAAAAAGGTTCACGTCAAAAATGCCTCACTTTGTAAAATATCAAGTAATCGTTTGAAAACATGTCTTAAAACTCGACAGCGCATTGATATTCGTCGTTATCTGGATAAAAAAAAAACGAAATGAAAAGGTTTATGAGATGAATAAAAACACACGATCATCTTATAATAAATTTTAAAAAGGATTTTTAATTTGCAAAAACTGAAAGAAATTTACCTCTCTCTGTACGCGATACCTATATCTACGTAAGAAGGTTTTTAAATTATATTTTATGAAAAAAGTTGCGGTAATTCAAATTTTTTATTGTGGTATTCTTCCCTTTTCTTTTCTTTTCTTTTTTTTTTTTTTTTTTTTTTTTTTCAAATGATGTCCGTGTTTTAAAATCTGTATAGCTGATGTGGAAAGAATATTGCAGAACTTTTTCGATTAGAATCGAACGTCATTTTATATTGGAGAAACTTTGACATTACTTCGAATCTTTTTGAAAAATGTATTTCACGAGCGTTATACTTTTAATCTATCGTAGCCGTAGGTATAGTATGTTTCAAAATGAGAAATAGGTAGATACGTATCTCTTATATAGGTTCAATGGTTTATAATGTTTGTACCTATAGCTCTTATATCTAGTACCTACTTGCGCAGCAATAATTTTTGCTCTGATCTATGCTCGTTCAGATAGCCGATAAAATTTATTCCGAATTGGCTTCTATGCTCATTTTATCTCTTTTTAAAAAAACTCGTGAAAAAGTAAAAAGATTACGATTACATAATTTGAGCAAAAATAACAAAATGGAGAATAAAAGTGCGACCATTCCAAAATATATATATATAGTATGGGACAATGTAAACAAAAGTTTTTCAAAAGCTTTCTTTGAAGTGCTAATGCTGCAGAAACAAAACAAGTAAATGAAAATACAGATAATAATGAACGAAATCAAAAAGCGTGAAAAGTGGATGACGTTGAAGGGAAATCGTTCACGTACACAAGAGTCGGCTTGCTGTGAAGAGAAGGCAGCATTTTTTTTAATTATTATTTTACATTAGTGTACGTACAACGTACGACTATTGCATCATGTGTAAAATGTAAACATTATTTAGAATTCATTGTAATTTTTTTTTTTTTTTTTTTCGTTTCAAGTAGTCTTAAAAGCTGAAATTTAAAAATTTTTCTTACTCTTGGTACCTATGTTCAACTTTTAAGAACCCTTTCATTGTATTTTACAAAGACGAATAATCTCTCTAGCGTGAGTATTAAAAAGATACACGAGTGTGTTTTGTTCCTATTCTAATTTCACAGCTAACACTTACAGATGAAGCTACAATAAGGTTATATGTAGCGGTAAACAAGAATACTATCATTACTACAAAGTAATCCTCCATCATTCGATCAGTTGGATAGGTATTTTAATATGTGCTTGTACAAGTTATGCAGGCAAAAATATATAGTACGAGTTGCATGGTACGCAGAGGGGGTACAGAAAAAAAGTTGCGAAATGAAGTCAAATGAACGTGGTAAAAATTTGAAGTCTCCAACTTGACCCTTATCTTCCTCCTTTTGGTTTATAATTTCAAAATTTACATAGCAATCGAAAAAAAAAATTATTTTTTCGAATTTTTTGGCATGAATGTGTCTTAGTACACCGCATGAGACCAACAAAACAGTTTTTGCAAATTTTTTTGCTTTTCAGGAGTTCCAAAATCATGTATTTTGAAGCAGTTTTCAAACAAAAATCTGAAAAAAATCATTTCCATTTTTTTATGCTGTTGTCGGTGTTATCCATTCTGAATAGGGTTTAACAGATTTTTGTAACTTTTGCGATTTTCAGGGGTTCCAAAATCATGCATGAAAATGGTAAAAATCACGTATTTCGAAGCGGTTTGCAACCAAAAATCTGAAAAAAATTTATTTCACTTATTTTTATCAACAACGGCATAAAAAAAATGAAATGAATTTTTTCAGATTTTTGTTTGAAATCCGCTTCAAAATACGTTATTTTTACTTTTTTTATGCATGATTTTGGAATCCTTGAAAAACAAAAAAATTTACAAAAACTGTTTTGCTGGTCTCATGTGATTAATTATGACACATTCATACCAAAAGATTTGAAAAAAAAAACTTCATTATTATGTAACTTTTGAAATTTTAATCAAAACAGGGTGGGATAAGGGTCAAGTTAGAGACCCCAAATTTTTACCACGTTCGTTTGACGCTATTTTACAACTTTTCATACCGCCCTGCAACTTTCAAAGAAGCCTAAAATTAAAACCCCCTAGTATGCACTAAGGTGAGCCGAATTTTACTTTTCTTAAAAATCTGCAAACGGGGGTGTGGAGGTAGGTTATACTAGTTGCGAAATTACATTAAAATGATGTAGAAAAATTTCAGCTCTCCAACTCAATTTTTTTAACTTGCATAACTAACTTAATTCGCTCATTTTCAGAAAATTGAAAAACAAACTTTTTAAAGATTTTTTTCCAAAAATGGAATTATTACACATATTTATATCCAGTTATCATTGTGTACAAACTTGCACAATTTTTTCTTTTTTCAGGAGTTTTCAGAACAAGTTATTTTCTGCGTTTCTTCACAATTTTTTGAAAAACTATGAAAGAAATTATTTTAAAAAAAAAAACCTACAGAAATGGATGCAGGATATCAATTTTAGACGATGAAATGCATAATTTCAATTTTCCTTTCCATAGCCGATTTTTCAGGGGTGCTTATAAAATGTTTTTTCTGCGGTTTTTCAAGAATTTTTTTACTTCATTAAATTTTTTTTTTGTAAATTCATAGTGAAATGGGCAAGGTATACTTTCTTTGTTCATTCTGGATCAATTTTTTCGCTTTTACCCTTTTCAGGGGTTCTCAATAGGCATTCCAGCACACAAAAATGCAGAATAGATTTAAATAGTTTAAAGGAAAAAGGGAAGAAATGAAAAATTGCTTTTGAGAGTCTAAAACAGATGTAATATGTTCCTTTTGACAATATTTTCTTAGAAATGCATTATTTTAACGATTTATTTTAAAAGATGTGAAAAATTACAATTTTTGACTGCCCCTGAAAAATCGATTATAGGAGGAAAAATTGAAATTATACTTTTAATCGGCTAAAATTAATGTCCTACGTCCATTTCTAGACGATGTTTCTCAAAAAAAATTCCAGCATAGCTTTTCAGAAAATTGTAAAGAAACGCAAAAAAAGTCATTTGTTAAAATCCTCATTAAAAAAAGGAAATTATGAAAATTTATCAACGATGATAATTTCGGATATAAATATGTGTAAAAATTCCATTTTTAGAAAAAATTTTTGAAAATTTAACAAACTTTAAGTCAGTTTTTGAAACTTTTATCACGTCACTTTGAGATCATTTTGCAACTATTGTGTCTCAGCTGTTTGCAGATTTCCGAAAAAAAGCATCGACATCATCAAAAAAGCGCATCTAAATTTACACATCAAAGTTTTACTTCCTGATCTTCCTTGTCCAATTTGGGAAAGGGGATAAGCAACGAACAAACTTAAAAATAAGGAAAACTAATCGAAAAACCACATTTTTGATTCTGTGAGGGTGTACAATGAGGCTGAACAGTCGAGCCCTCCAAAAAAGACATCTAGGACCCTTACTGAATCAATATACCAAATTTCAATTTCCCATCTCAATTTGGAGGGAAGATAAGGGAGGAACAGCTTTCTTTCAAGGCCCATAAGTGAAAAACCTCTCATATCTCTCCTCTTAATTAACCTAGGAGGCTGATTTTTGGATATGTTATGCAACTTTAGATTGCTTATCGATTGGCTAAAAACGAACAATTTTTGCGGTTTTATTTCCACTGTACCTTCTCCCTCAAATGTCGACTCGACTGAATTTTGATCCGTGGTCATCCCCACTGCAGAATATCAAATTCGCCGCCAACTGAAGCCTATTTCACAAATTTTATCTATTTTGGTCAGTATCGAACTGAGCAAATGATTTTTAGTTTCGAGGGAGGAAAAATAAAAATAAAAATAAATGTCTGACATGGCTAAAAATGGTCGTAATGGTTTTCTAGCACCTTAAAACAGATTTTGTTGATATCTCTTTCTCCTCATCTACCGTTGGTCGATAAACCGTAATGGCCCGGTTTCCATTGACAATATGACATAAAATCAGGCTAATTAAGTCAAAATTTTTGGAAAACATTATTCTTTTATGGCATTCTATGGTTACTAAAAGAATAAAGATCACTTGGCAATTAAAAAGATATGGATGATTTCCAGAAAGGGTTGTAATTGATTTTCAATAAGTATAAGTTTATTTATACCCCAAACATAAAAAATCGTCTTGGATATTATAGATTCAATTGAATTAAATTGCATTGACACTTACTTTAAATTTATTTAGTTTCCTCATACTTATTTAAAAAGTCGTATTTTCTTCAATACTATTTTTGAAAAAGATAATTTCGGAATCTAGAATTAAGTAAGTTGATGAGGAAAAATAATAAGCCCCTGGGTTAGGTATAGAAGTGCGTTAATCGGGAAGAAAAATGTATTTTCTTTAGCAGCGTAATAATATAAATTACTTTTCATTTGCAGCGATATCGTAGCAGTGACGTGTCAGTGAAAAAAAAAGATGGTGTATTGCTGACCAGAGATATTGCGGCAGAAATTAAAAATTTGATGGATATGAAACGTAATTCAATAATGGTAAGAAATCACTGCTATATTTTTGTACAGTAAAACTTTTAATAAAATGTTAATTGTTACGCCAGACTCAAGTTGACTGAGATCATAAAAAACTTATCTATAAAATTATTTGCGGTAACTTATACATACATAGTATAAATAATTAAATGAATCAGATTTGTACCCATCGATCTTGATTGCATTTGCCAATGCGTACAAATCGCTATAACATTTCTTAAACATATTTTTACCACAAAATAATACGAATAAGTATATTTATTAGTAAGTATCTTTCGGTGGGCCAAAATACCAAAATTTTCGTATTCGTATTTATGATAAACTATACGAAACAGAAATTCGTAAATTTTGTCACTATGGGGGTACTTTATGTAATATTATAATGTCCTCTTAACACTTCTGTTTGCTCCCTAATTATATATTGGTATCGGAATAATTCTCGAATATAACAATGCAACAATAAATTCGAACCATTGATGAAACATTATACTTATGTATGTAGTAATACTCGCGTATTGTCACATCCTCCATTCCTTTTAGGTACATACTACATACATATTTCATAATACATTTTCGAATCTCCTTTATAACCTCGTGGCGTTATTTTATTCCGATTTACAAGTAGATAAATATTTAATTTTCTCCCTTATCCTCGCCAAATGAAAATACCACAAATTGTTTTAAAAAATATATAATCTAGATACTTTCAAGTTTGTGTAATTCTTTGAAGTTCTTAGCGGAGTAATATTCAAATCACGTGCGCCAGAATCGTTTTTTCATTTTAATTAATTTTTCTGCGAAAAAAAAAAGTTTTATAACCGATTCGATATTTCAGAGAATAATGGATTCAGCGGAGCAAGCCGCGTTATCACAACTTTCTGAAGATAAAAAAAAGATCAGAGTTGGAAAATGTCAACAGCTGAGGGAAATCGGTATGCGAGAAGAGCCGGCCGATGCGTACGAGATGGCTTTTCAAAAAAACCGACATTTTGAAAATTATCACGTGAATACAACTTTTAGCTGTCTTTTATTTCCATCCGCAGTTTCCCCCGAAGGTAAGTTGGTTCTTTGGTGTATAGTATCTTAAAGTATGAAACAAAAAAAAAGTTCTAATTCTTAGCGAAACGTTTTCTCGAGTTACGGTATCGAATTTTTTTTATGGATGTTCTTTCACGGTTTTTTTTTTAGTGTAATCCTATAATGCGGTCGATATTGTCAACGAGTAATTTTATGGAAATTTTTGTTAGGAGAATTTTCAAGAAATTACCAACTTTGATATTTTTACACGGTCACCAATATTAGTAGAATAAAAAATCTAAACTTCTGTAATTGTAGTTTTCTTAATTATAGGCTTTTGAATGCCTACGTACATATTTGTTTTGTTTTACGAGTATTACTTTTTTTTTATTCCACGGGTATATTTATAATTTAAACCGATGATGGCTTGTTTGAAACTTTCCATTGAGAATGCATAGGATATTAAATAGGTGCTGTCTAATATTTTACCTACACCTAACTAAACTTTGGGAAAATTAATTTTTTATGTAATCTCGTGAGTAAATCCCATTAGGTATTATGGTTTTTTACAAATTCTGAATTTCTTTAAATAGATTCGATAGAAACTTTACCTGCATGCAGCTCGTCAAGAGTTGAATTTTCCACTATGCATCAGTACCAGATGTACTGCGTTAACCTCTTTTCCACTACACTAATGATACGTCAACTCATAAGATTCTTTTGAACAATAGTTAGCCTATCAAAAAAAAGAAGGAATTTTTACTAAAACATACTACATACTTTGAAAATTCATAGAACAGAAATTACTTCACAATAAATGCGTGTGCTAAATAATTTGCCAAAATTGAAACCAACTCCACAAAAAATTTCATTGTATAGGTTGCATATTTTGACAATTAAAGGGGTAAATATTGTTTTTGATAAATTGAAATCAAAACGAATTTTCAAGCATAGGAATGGGTGATGATGGTTGCCGAATCGGCCGAATTTTTTAATGTTCATATTTTGTCTGATTGAAAAAATTGAAGAAGCTATTGATGCATTTTGAATTAAAAAAAATAGAGAGAACAAATATTAGCTAAATGTTAAGAAAAATCACTTATTTTGAAAGACAAAATTGTAAAAGAACTTCAAAAATTTTTATAGCAATTAATTCTTGTTATATGAATTTTTGAAGTGTGTAACAGGTATAGACATTGAAACATCAAAATCGAAATCTCTTGCTCCAGGGGTAAAGGGAGTACGGTTTATAGTTCCTCTCAGGAACCCGGAGTGACTCCTGAGTCGAAGTAGATAAATTTCAGACTAACTCCGGAGTTGGAGTATAAAATTTCAGGTCAGTAGAACTACGACTGTGGAGTCACATGGAGTGAAGAGTCGAGCTCTGAAAATAGCTCTGGAGTCAGTAGTGAAATTTTGGAATCTTGAAAACTGAATCCTTCGTCAACCCCGGAGTCGAGGTACCAAATTTAATAATTAGTGAAATCACGACTCCGCAGTCAGATGGAGTCAAGAGTCTAGGTTCAAGAATGACTCCGTAATCGATGGTTGAAATGGGAGTCAGTTTTTTCACTGACTCTAGGTTCCTGGCTTTGCTTGGTTTTCTTTGCAGAGGCTTTGTCCCCTAATTCAGGTTTAATGATCATTGATCAGAAGTTATTTGTAGATAGAAATCTGGTCATTGGGCAGAAGTATTTCTTTCGCTGACTAGAAATCTGAAAGAAACTACGTTTGAGATCTTGGCCAATCAGAATTGAGAATAAGTTGAGTCTTGAGTAACTCTGGACAAAAAATTTCCGTAATCCGCTTACAGTGATATCTACTGATTTCCATCTTGCTGTTTCAGTATCTATAGTGACAGGTTTGAAAAAATGTTATTTTTGAACGTAGACAATTTCAACACCTTCAACTTTTTGAATATGCCAACAAATCTACAGGTGTCTCTTATGAGTTGCCATGTCAATGTTTTAAAGATGGCGTAGTTCAACTGGAATACCTACCTAGTGTAAAGAAGCACATACAGAGTGTTTGGTTTTGGTAGTACTTCCTTCATATCACAAGTTGAGCAATTCAAGTTAGATGTATGTATAATGCCTTGACTATCCTAATAACTGCAGGAGCAAAGGTACACGGATCTGAAGTTTTTATCTGAAATTTGAGGTAATTTTCTAAATGTTACAGATTTTTATCCAAAAATGCTAGAGATGTCTAGTTTACATCAGAGTGGTACGCATAAACTGTAGTATTAGAAGTAAAGGTGAAGTGATTCTGAAATATTTTAAATAATGGAAGGAAAAAAATATATAGTTTATAAACAAATTCAAAATTTTGCCCGTAGCTTAAAAAAAACGTCATAAGTATCCGTATAGAAAATTTTTCTTGAAGTAATATGATACACTGCATTGTTTGGCATAATTACATTTCCTCCAGGTTGTTCAGCTATTTTGAAAAAAAAATTATGAAGATACTACATCATTGGTATGTTACATTTCGGCATGAACCGGACGTGTCTAGGATTTTAAAATAAAAAGTTTAAAACTTTTGAAAATTACGTCAAATTTTTAAGAAAAAAACTTCAGATCTGTGTATCTTTGTCGCTGCAATTATTAAGATAAGCAAAGCAAAATATTGTACATGTATGCCCAACTTGAGTCGCTCTATTTATGGTATGAAGGAAGTACTATCAAAGTAAAACACTCTGTATGTTGCATAATAATTACACATATTCTTGAAAATTCTGAGACCAAATACCCGTTTAAATTAACACGAGGTAGTCGTGGAAGGCTAGGTACCTTAAAAATTAGAATCACAATTCGAATCACCGCATTAGTCAGATACCTTGTATCTACTATCTATACGCCCAAAAGTAAAAAACATTTCAAATAAAGTTGTCAAAATATATCTATATATTTTATATTGAAATCATTTTTCAAACGATGTTTCTTTGTTTTATGTAGATTCCAAAGTACAGAATGATATTAAATGGATGCAAGATTTAGATACTATTTTTAAAAGCAATTACGAAATTGATCCATTTTTGTCATGGCAATATTTTGGAACACCAAGAGGAGCGTTACTGCGATACCCTGGTTGGTATCAATTTGATGATTATGTAATGTGCACTTATTACACGTGTTCACTATTTTGTAACGTTACAATAACATTATTTAATCGATAGCATTTGATGATATTGATATATTCCTAAAATAGGAGATATTATAAAACAAAAAAATATTTAGTCATGCACATTGTAAGTTAGACTAATGAGGATGCCATTTAACCTGACTTTATAAAATAATGATAATATCCCTTTCACAGCTGTGAAATGGTCATCAGAGGGCATACCATTACCAAACATCGACGAATATCGTCTCTCATTGTGGTTTGTTGAAGCTATGACGAGTTCAAAAGATATTGTGATATTACTAGATACGTCGACTTCGCTTTCAGAATCATCGAGACATTTAGCTAGAGTTACAGCTAAAACTATTTTGGATACTTTGGGCGATAATGACTTCGTAAATATATTTTCTTTGGACAGTACCGAACAAGCGATAGTGCCTTGTTTTAAGGACTTACTAGTACAGGTGCGAAAAATTAGTGAAAAAATTACCGATGAAATATTGTACTAATGTGAAATCATCAACTTTAATAAGTAATAAATGGTTCTGTTTCTCATTTTGTTTCAGGGTACTGAAAAAAATAAACGCAAATTAATCGAAGCCATTAAAACTGTCAAATCTGCCAACGATGCAAATATAACAGGAGCGTTATCGACTGCCTTTGAAATTTTGCATAGGGTAATTTTTCATACTTACTTATTTAATACCTACCTACTACCAACTACTTTATGCGTGAAAAAAATTAATGTTTTGAAAATTCGATGTCTGCAGTACAACCGAACTGGAAAAGGCAGTCAATGTAATCAGGCAATTATGCTGATTATGAACCAGGTACCCTCCGACTATAGTGAAATTTTTAAAGAATATAATTGGCCTCATAAGCCAGTGCGTGTGTTCACCTACCTAATAGGTAATGGAAAATCAAAAGAAGAAGATATGAAAACGATAGCTTGTAACAATAAAGGTGATAAACGTTATTTATAATCATAAATATTTCAAATAACTTAGCTACATAACCTTTCATTCAAACTACGTTTATTATAACAATTACCTATCACAGGTTATTACGAACATATTAAATCTGTTGACCAAATTCGCGAAAAAGTTTTGAATTACATATTAGTAATGGCACGTCCTTTAGTCATGTATGAAAATGACCATCCAGTTCATTGGTCTTCGGTATATCCGAGCAGTAAAGTGAGTATCTAGTTGCCTAGCTAAAATTATGGAAGACTTCATTTTAATATGAATACTATATTAATGCAAAAATTATTTTTATTTTTTTCAGAATTATTATTTAAGTGATTCTAATGAGAGACCTTTGGTTGTCACTGTTTCTGCGACTGCGTTTGATAGAAGACACCATACCGTAAGTTATATCCTTTATATACAAGTATGTTCCGAAAAAGATAATTTCAATCAAATTACGTTATCAATTTATTTTCAGGAACGGACCGCTAATGTTCTGGGCGTTGCTGCGGCAGATATTCTGGTTCAAGAAATTAAAAAATTGGTTCCTCCGAATAAGGTAGTTATATTATTTGAAGTAAAAAGTTTTATATCCACGAGTATAGGTAGAAGTACTAGATGTATAGCTGGATAGGTAGTTACTTTTTACTGAGCAGAGGACTTTTTTTTGCAAGACTATAAATGATTTGAAAATTCACCAAATTTAACTGTTATTTTTCTGATTTAAGGATCTCCACATCCAAGTACTTATTACAAAAAATTGCTAGATTTTAATGAGAGAAAAAGTAGCATTATGTAGAGGTTTGAATTTTTTTAGTTGCATGATCAGAAAAATTAAGTGGAATTGGAAAGAGAAGGGAAAAATTAAACTTCAAATTGCTATTAGCTCCAGACTTCCCATCTTTTTTATGCGAGCATGGATAAAAGGGGAGGAGTTTACATCCTGTCAGGCCCGTAGCCAGGATTTTTTCTATGGGGGGAGGGGGGCAAAGAGGGGGCAGATTTTTTTTCAACACCAAAAAAATTTCAAATTCCAA